>JALPQI010012898.1:0-26924 GCA_025490895.1 Thaumatotibia leucotreta | reverse complement strand
GTCGTACGTGTACGTTTAGAGTCTGTTTCCCTGACCAAGAGACTGGTGGGTTTTCACGTCGTTACTACAATAGCCCTAACTGCCCTAAGGTCTCCCCTGAAAACTTTGACTTTCTGCCCCTGTGCTGCATTTCACAAAATCTTTCACTTTCCACCCTGAGCATGCGAACCACATCTTGAAGGTTTTGGTTAACGTCCGTTGTGGTTTCCGTCGTCAAGAAGAAATGTTTACAACGATTTTAGCTATTTAAAAACTTTTAATCCTCAGTATTAAAAGATGCGTAATATTTTGATATTTTTGATGCCTCATCAAGGTCACGCCGATTCCACGCCGGTGGCGGCGTCGGCGGCGGCGGCGCGAAGTTTTTTACCGGCGGCGGCGGCGCGCCGGCGCGGCGCTCATGTCTAGTAGCAAATAATACAAAATTCAGGCCGCCATTTTCATTTTACGCTCACTGAAAATAAAGACATGTTTACATGGATTACGCATCAATACTTGAATGTTAATATGTTATAATTAAACGTGATGAATTTTTTTGAACGCGTTAACGTGAAAATTTAAGGAATATACAGTATATAAATCTAATACGGGCCGAATCCCTGGTTTAATTCATCAATTAAACCAGGGATTGGGATTCATTAGTGTAATCGTGGATTACAAGGTTTTTTTTAAGTTACTCTTAATTATGGTCATAATTAAGAGTAAGTTTAAAAAAACACAGATTTTTTTAAAGATTATCGGAGCAGCAATGTAGGCACGAACATTTGTTATTGTTGATATGGCAATTATGTCATCTGACTAGTCACGAATACTTAGCTATTCACGAATATATTGGGAGTGAAATTTCGTTATCTTCCTCTCTATCACTCGACAGGAGAGCGATAGTGTGAGATAACGTTCGATATTTGATATTCAAGGAATTTGCTCTGACTCATGACAGGCAGTAGCCATACAGTCTAAATCGAATCCAGTGTTTGTGGGCTTAATAAAGTTCCTGGCCTGTAAATTTATAAGTTGGCCACGAGGTGTCTGGTGGCAGTAAGAATACATTTGTCGCTGCCCCAACTCTTCCCGCGGGCTTCGTAAAAGTCGGTTTAGGGGATTGAAGTATCTCTAACCATTAATTTATTGAAGATTGGTAATGATCAGCATCATCATATTCATCATAGTGGAGACACTAATGCGATCGCCAACCAGTTTACACAGCGTGGTGATTATTTGGCAATATCTTTTAAAGGGTCCATATGCATCATCATCATCATCATCATATCAGCTGAAAGACGTCCACTGCTGAACAGAGGCCTACCTAAAAGATCCTGTGACCATGACCGGTCCTGTGCCACCCGCATCCAGCGGACTCCTGCGACCTTCACCAAGTCATCAGTCCACCTTGCCCACATGCATAGGTAGCAGGAACGGCCTGTGCCCAGTAGTTTTGGGGTAAAAGTTTTTTGATATTTATGAAAGGAATTCATGAATCCATTACCTTTTTATACCTCCCTACGAAGGAAGAATGATGCTGAGCAAGATCCACTACATTTCCCCAAATGTGTATAAAATGTTCCTTTTTGTTACCAAAAATGTATTACGTAGCTGGCAACAAAAGATGTACAAAGTTCTTGAGAATTGCTCGTAAATTAGTAAAGGTGCGTTTAAACCAAAAGAGCATCCGCTGTTCTAGCGCCCGTTCTAAGAAATCAACCAATCACGTTTTGTGTATACCGATCGAATTTCGTAGAGTGGGAGGTTAGAACAGCGAATGCTCTTTTAGTTTAACCGCACCTTAAAATAACATAGAAACTTACTTACTTACTCCTCTGGCGCACCGACCCAAAGTGTGTCTTGGCCTCCAATACGAGAAAACGCCACTGATCACGGTCTTGAGCAACATTTTACCACTGATCAATTCCGATAAAAAATAGAATCATTCCGAAAGAGAATGAAACAAATTGGCATTTTTTTTCTAAAATAAATTGATTGTATGAAATGAAAAAGAGAATAGGGATGATGACTGTATTTAAAATAAGTTATTTAACATTATGTCCGACATAATACACGAAGAAATTATTACTAAGATGTAGATTGCAGTATTTTTTGTACAGAATTTCTATTTAATAAATTGAAAAGAACTTGAAGAGTAGGTCATTTGGCAGTACTCAAACGTGACGTCACTTTTGAGTATTTCATATAAAATTCCATAGTGGTGATCGTTTTGACAGTTCGAAAAAAGATGCTGATTTGACTTGCCAGTCATCATCCCTATTATTATCATTACTCTTTACTCGTTATTAGTACGCTTGCGGGTCTACCTTCCTCTGAGTCTGTGGTATTGGTAATACAATTAGCAAAACAAACAAACTTTTGTTTTATGTAATTACCAATGATACCTTCAACATGTGCATAAATAAATTAAAAAGTATATTAGATCCACTCTGATATTTATATTATAAATTAAATCGACGTTAATACTCCCTAATGGATTATTAGTGCAACAAACATAATGGTAATTCGTTTAGACATGGACCTTAAGCAGATTACCAACTTTTTTGTCACATTCTGTATACATATAGAGAAATTATTTAATGCAGCACTATGTTCCAAAAACATTTTTGCGTAGGTATTCTTCTATTGTGCATATTACTTTCATCCTCATCTGTTTGTTAAAAAATTCAAAGCATTCTTGATAGACAAGGCATTTTTTACAGTTCGGGAATTTTACGGTAATATTTTTTTCCACAATAACTCGAATAAAAGTAGGACGTATTTATTTGCCAATGTTTATGTAATAAGCCATCTCTAGTTGGTTGTTGTTTTGTATTTTGTTGCGTTAAAAACAAAGTTCTCCTCTTCATAACGGCTGAGAGCTTTCAACAGATCTTTGCTGAAGTTTAGACATGTATTACCTTGGAACAGAGTTAGATAACAGATTGTTGTGATGAAATATTTATTGAAACTTCAGCTGTTTATTATGCTTTAACATTGTGCAATGCAAAAGTTATACTTAGTGTGTCGCTATTAATTGAAGCTCATCATCAGTACTTTTCAGTCAACTACCAATAAATAAATAAATAATAAATATCTTAGGACATCTTACACAAATCGATCTAGTCCCTTGGTAAGCTCAATTAAGGCTTGTGATGTGGACACGTACGACCACAAAAACAAAGGCCATAGTCGGATTTTCATAGTAAGTCAGCCTTTAAATCAACCAGACTCTAGTATTTTTTTGTGAGTACCTCTTATGGTGAAGAATATTTCTGCTGAGTATCAACGTCCTATCGGTGACAGTTTTTGACTTATGATTTTTTTTAGTTTTTTCTTTAATGTGTTGTATCTCAGGATGTATAAAAGCGAATTGCTTCAAATTTTGAAATAATGTTCTTTATTTAGATATGCATCGAATTTAAAAAAATGAATATCGATTGTCGTATAAAAAAAAGAAAAAAAAAGACCAAAAAATTTTTCATATTTTTTTTTGTGTACCTATGAAGTAGTGACACCTCTATTTTCTTTTTCTAATTATAGACCATACATTGGCCTACTAGTTGCCTAAGTATCAAAATTTTCCAAGCGGTACTTCTTACCAAAAATCGGCAATATGTGTGGTCAAGTTCTGCATTCAATCGGTGTTTTTCAATGTAGTATACAAACTCTTCATTTATATTTGAGTTTTCTTATCAGGTTATCTCATTTAAGAGTAAATGCTAATGACAACTTAATGTCATCATGATGCAAGCTGTTTATTTCATTATTAATCGGCCGTTTATTATTTTAACTAGCGTAATTCGATATTATTTATGAGATATTCATTAAAAATAATATATTTCTTGAATATATATATATATATATTATCGAGATACGCTAGTTGAAATGGTAAACGGCCGATTAATAATGAAATAAACAGCTTGCATCATGATGACATTAACTTGTCATTAGCATTTACTCTTAAATAAGATAACCTGATAAGAAAACTCAAATATAAATGAAGAGTTTGTATACTACATTGAAAAACACCGATTGAATGCAGAACTTGACCACACATATTGCCGATTTTTGGTAAGAAGTACCGCTTGGAAAATTTTGATACTTAGGCAACTAGTAGGCCAATGTATGGTCTATAATTAGAAAAAGAAAATAGAGGTGTCACTACTTCATAGGTACACAAAAAAAATTATGAAAAATGTTTTGGTCTTTTTTTTTCTTTTTTTTATACGACAATCGATATTCATTTTTTTTAATTCGATGCATATCTAAATAAAGAACATTATTTCAAAATTTGAAGCAATTCGCTTTTATACATCCTGAGATACAACACATTAAAGAAAAAACTAAAAAAAATCATAAGTCAATAACTGTCACCGATAGGACGTTGATACTCAGCAGAAATATTCTTCACCATAAGAGGTACTCACAAAAAAATACTAGAGTCTGGTTGATTTAAAGGCAGACTTACTATGAAAATCCGACTATGGCCTTTTAAAATCGGTTCACGATTCTCGGAGATATCAAGTAACATACATACAACAAAAAAAAAGCTGTCGAATTGAGAACCTCCTCCTTTTTTAGAAGTCGGTTAAAATATTTATCAAAGCGACTTAGGTTGGCTATATTACGAGGATACTTTGATATATGTAACTAATCCTTGCTATCGAATTTAGGCCGTGTGGTGACGGCAGTAAGAATGCATTTGTCACCACCCCATCTCCTCCTGCGGGTGTCGTAAGAGTCGACTAAAGGACTGAAGTGTCACTGACCATTATTTGATAAAAGATTGAAGATGGGCAGCAGCGTCATCATGGTGGACACATTATTGCGATCGCCAATCCGCTTGCCCAGCGTGGCGATTATGGGCATTTACCTCCTAATGTGTCCATACGCATAGTTAATAGGAGAGGCCTACGTCCAGCAGTGGACTATGATAGGCTGTGATGATGATGAATTTAGTAGAATGCCAACATAAAAAATTTGGTAAAATCAAAAAAAAATTGTGATAGGACCGAATTCAACCTTGATTTCCGGTTAGAATTACCCAAGATCTGAAATCCAACTTAGCATTTTTTTCAGTGTAATCTTCAACAAATGAATGGCTAGTGACATTTCGATCCCTTAGTTCGCCTCTTACGATACCCACGGGAAGAGTTGGAGTGGTGACAAATTTTTCTTACTGCCAGCACCACGCGTGGTTGATTATAAATTACCATTCTTCAACCTCCATAGCTTGATTGGTAGTGACTGTGCGTACCAAACGGAAGGTTGGAATGACCTGCCTACTGTTTTGTAAGTAGTGTTCGTGATAATATTACTCATAGGCATAAAATAGGTAAGCCAAACCGGCCGTAGTAGTAGTAGGCTGTATGGTGACTGCAATAAGAATACATTTGTCACCACCCCAACTCTTCCCGCGATTGTCGTAACCGTCGACTAAGGGATTGAATTGTCACTGACCATTCTTTGATACAAGATCTATGATGGGCAGCAGCGTCATCTTAGTGGACACATAATTGCGTTTGCCAACGCACTTGCCCAGGGTGGCGATTATGGGCATTTACCTCCTAATGCGTCTATACGCAATTACGTATAGTTAGTAGGAGAGGTCTACGTCCTGCAGTGGACGATAGGCTGATGATGTAAACTAGTACAATTGATTCCTTACAAAAGCTTTTATCTCAACGACTCTATTTTTGCAGAAATCTTAATCCATTGAAACCATCATGTTTTATCTACCTTTAATGGTCCTTAAATATCGAAATCTGAGAGTAATTCATAGGTATAATAAACCATAATAATAGCCCGAAGACTTATAGTAAAGGTCGAGTGGATTGTTAAAGAATTAATTCAGTTTTAACGAGATGTTTGACGTCGGTCGTAGAATTTGTTTAGAGCTTTTCATTATAATTCTAACAGTTTTTTTGACGAGCGAGTTTTCCTCTTTAGTACGCTCTTATATTTTTGTAAGTAATTGCAAGCAGCACACTGTGTATAATTTAAGTCATACTTAGCAACTTTTAGTACGGAACTAACCCTGAAATTGTGAAAAAATATTTTTTCATACATGGTCACGTGATCTCGATTTTTTATGGGAAAGTATTATTCTTTGCGATTTTGGCGTTGATCCCATACAAAAAGTTTAGTTTAAATAAATATAGATGTTGCTCATTATAACTCATTTGTTCAAAAGTTAACTAGAAAATATTCCTTACAGGGATAAGTTCGCCTTTGTACCCATCTAAATTGTTATAATATAAATGTGTATTTTACCTGTGGTTTGTGTGCAATAAAGAATTTCCATACATACAATACTAATTATATACACGGTGTCTGAGAGGTGTGATACATTACTGACTCAGGAAATGTCATGTATGGATATTTGTCGCATTTATGACATTTGTCGCATTGTCAGCCTCCGTAGCCTAGTTGGTAGTGACCCTGCTGAGCCGGAGGTTCCGGGTTCGAATCCCGGCGAGGGCATTATTTGTGTATTTATCTATCAAAAATATTTGTTCCTTGGTCATTATTTATATACAGGCCAGTATTTATATCTATCTATTATATATATCGTCGCCTGGTACCCACATCACAAGCCCTAATTGAGCTTACCGTGGTCGATTTGTGTAAGTTGCCCCAAGATAATTATTTATTTACTTATTTATAATAGTCACATAAAAGCATAAGCCTAAAGGACGTTGACTGTTAGTCTAAGCGGAAATTGGCATCTGGCATCAAGGCAGGCCCATAATATATTTTACGTGTCTTCACTTACCGAACAAACCCTAACCCACTTATTCATAAACGTCTGCTAACTTAATAAGCCGCTAATAATTGTTTGTCCCTTTTGATCTTATGGACACATTGTTAAGACCGAAAGGGACAAACAATTATTAGCGGCTTGTTAAGTTAGCAGACGTCTATGAATAAGGGGGTAAGATGGTAATTCTTACTCCTGCGGCACTGCCCAAGATACCATACTGCAATCGTATACAAGAAGCGATAACTAGAAAGTGTATGAGAATGACAAATTCAGAAAAGTCACGTGACTATTCCCCACTTTGCGGAAGAGACGAAACTAGCCAGCATGTCCTTGCTGAATGCGTCATTTTTTTATTATTTTTTTTATTAATACAGCATACAATAAACTTATATCTAATACAGTTCCCTGGAAAACTGTTTCCACAGTTTGTCTACAGGCATGAGTCTCTTTTAGGTGTAACTAAATATAATGTAACATGGTTATTATATTTGCAGATATGCAATTGTCACCCAAGTGTTTTCAGTAGTTGAAGCTTTAATTTTCTTTTTTTTAAGTTTATTTGTCTCGAGCCGAGTAATCTCAGGCAGACTGTTAAAAAAATATGGCAATCTTTTTTTCAATGTCCTGTCATATAAGTAGCAGCAAGATATGACGTGTTTGGCAGGGATAGGCTGGAGGAGAAGGAACTCAGGGAGGTCGACCTTACGGTTACATTACGTTGACTCTGCGGTTGCAAAAAAATTGGAAGGCCAGAGGGAAGTGGGGGAACGCTACCGGAACACTAACCTGCAGCTCCAGCTAAGGGAAATGGGGTGAATGAGCATACAGGTTGGCTGGTAAGTATACCGACAAACTTGAAAGGTGTATTCCTGAACACATTTTGAGGCTATAATTTCATATGAACTTTTCTGGATTCGGCTTAGTTTAAGAGATAATGACATGTTATTCAAAAAACTATTTTCATCACAAGTCACTGAAAAATGCCTGCACGATTAAAATTCTTACACTAGTAGTTTTCATCTCGACATACACACTGATTAAAGTTAGAGAACATGACAAAAAAGTTTCAGAAAAATGTTCAACAAAAAAAAAATATCAAAAACCCTGAAAAAAAAATTCTTTCCCTACAATTTATTACTGGTCATGTACAAAAAAAAACGAAATATCAAAAAACGGAATAACCAAAAAAATTTTTTTTTGTTCGATAATGACATATGTCACATATTTTTTTTACTTCTTTTGTTATCAAAAATGCATTGGTAAAGTCTGTCGGTATACTCCTTCCCACCCTGTATTGGATGCTCGACAGCCCGCTGGAGTCCGGTCAAGCGTCCCTCAGTAACATAACATAATATTCCCATACATTATTATGATCACGTGACTTATAGCCGTATACAGAGCGACATCTTGGCCAGACATGTGGCCTCATCATCATCATCATCATATCAGCCGAAAGACATCCACTGCTGAACATAGGCCTCCCCCAAAAATTGCCACAATGACCGGTCCTGCGCCACCCGCATCCAGCGGACTCCTGCGACCTTCACCAGGTCATCAGTCCATCTTGTGGGGCCTACCCACGCTACGCCTTCCGGTACGTGGCCGCCACTCAAGAACCTTCCCGCCCCAACGGCCATCGTGGCCTATTTCACCATAATTACAAGTGTGACAATTGTAAAATATTACTGTTACTGACGTCACAGACCTCCGTAGGCTACGGCTACCGCTTACTATCGGACGGTCCATGTGCTTGTTTGCCACCAACATACAATTATTACTATTATCGTAATTATATCGCTAATAAACAACTTTTTATTTTCCGAAACCCATGGCAATTGTCGCAAGGTTTAGTGCAATTTTCATTAAATCTTGACATGAGGTCCGGCTGATGTCGGAAATTCGCTACAATTGTCGTGTTTTTTGTGACAATTTTATTGTAATTTTGCCTAGTTAATATTTACTGCTAATTTATTTAAGTTCCAGAACTACATTTTATGTTGGTGGCAAACAATCGCACGGCCCCTCCGATGGTAAGAGGTAACTATAGCCTATAGATGCCCCCAATTGGAGAAACAGTAAATTTACAATTGTAGTACTGACAAGTATGTCAATGTGGTGAAGTTGGGGTCTGCTGAAGTATTTTTAAGTATGAAGTCAATCCTGACATCTGTCAATTTAATACATTATTTATCAATAACGTCACATGTTGACACATAATGTATTGAAATGACAGGTGTCAGGATACACTTCTTAGAGGCCGAGCGCTGTAAGGAAGAAATAATAGATACAGTCCTTTGGTATAGTTTATTGACAGATTGACAGCGAATTGCACATTATTTCCATTGACATTTAGTACAAGACCTAGCTTCGTATCATACATTAACAATTAAAAAAATATCCTTAACTTAAGCAGTATTTGGTAACTTAAACTTACAATACAATTACTTAAAAATAATTTACAATTTTTTATAAAAAGTGTTCGTATCAATGGGCTCAAAATTCCTTTACGGAATTAATTGATGAAAACACTTTTTTAACACAAAAGTATGTACACATTTATTATTATTATATTTTATGTACATTCGTATACCATTACAGTTTTAATCTAAAACAAAACAACATCGCAATCTTATAAGTTTTAAATTGATTTACTGTATTTCTGAAAAAAACATTTTCGAATCGGTAATAAGACGAATTTTATAAATAACGTAATTGATTTTCGCCTGCGTCTAATCGCAATAACAAAAAAAACCAACAGTTTTATTGAGATGTCGACTGAAACTTTATAATTACAATCATTTATATCATTAAAATGTCCAGCGTTTCTATTTTCTTAGTAAAGTTGAAAAACACAATTATGTGTTTTATCACGAGTAAACCATTTGAGTCTAAATCTGAATATTTTCATACTTATTACAAAGCACATAAACACAATAGATTGGAAATTGAATAAAATTATTTAAGAATATTCAGTAAAGGTGCGGTTAAACTAAAAGAGCATTCGCTGTTCTAACTTCCCACTCTACGAAATTCGATCGGTACACAAAACGTGATTGGTTGATTTCTTAAGGTGCGTGCCGACTAAAAGAGCATTCGCTGTTCTAGCGCCCGTTCTAAGAAATCAACCAATCACGTTTTGTGTACCGATCGAATTTCGTAGAGTGGGAGGTTAGAACAGCGAATGCTCTTTTAGTTTGAACGCACCTTTAGAACGAGCGCTAGAACAGCGAATGCTCTTTTGGTTTAAACGCACCTTAACACATCTTTTAACATATTTTTTAACGGTTCCCATTTTATATTAATTCATTGTTTATTCAAATTCTACTTTATCTATGGACACGGACAGCCAACACTTCCCGCCCCCTTTTTTTAAATTGCCGCCATTTTATACTGACAAGCTGGTTCGACAGAGTATATATTTTAACATTTCCAAATTTGGTACAGGTATTTTTTATTCTACTTAAAATTTAAAAGATCTAATGAATTTTAAGCTGCCTATGCAGACATTTGTCAAAATAACGAATCGTAAAACGTAGTGTCAAATTCAGCCATTTTATTGATTGCGTGGAATCCATACTCGCGACGCTTCGCGCACGAGTGGGGAGGGCCGTTTAAAAAGCACCAGTGGATAAAAGTAAATTATTTCATGACTTTGTCAATGTTGCAACAGGTATATAATAGTACACTAAATAATTTTGTCAAATAAACATAATATGCCAATACTTTCGGAAAACGCGAAATATGGACTGTAAATAAAAAATATTAACTCACCATTCAAATTTTAGAGGCCTAATTCTAAAGTCATATTGATTATTATCAATATGACTTTAGAATTAGGCCTCTAAAAAGGTAAAAGTTTATTAATATATGGACTATGGGACCGATATCCGATTCGATAAAAAAAACTGATGTTCCATACATTTCCTCTTAATAATATCAGGGTTTGTATAGAACAGATGAATCGGATGTCAGACCCATACTAAAAGTACAATATGACCTCAGAATAACCGCTTAAAGCGGTGAATAAAAAATCAACCCTGTACAGTCGACGTCAAAGATATCATTACGGTTTAGGTTTCTAAAATATATTTACACGATTTTATTGCCTTCACATTAAGGTTGTGTAAATATATTTTTGGCACCTAAACCGTAATGATATATTTGACGTCGACTGTACATCTGTTTTCAATATTTCCCAACAGTCGAAAATATGAACAAAAGCTTTACGTCACTCCAATCAAACAATACGCCATTTTAAATTGGTCTATTAACAGAACAATAAAAGTAATATCGTTGAATTCATCAGCGGCATCATTCGGCCTCAGTTCCGATTTGAAATGAAATAAGTGACGTAAAACTGCCGTGTGGTGACGGCAGAATACATTTCTCACCACCCCAACTCCTCCTGCGGGTGTCGTAAGAGTCGACTAAGGGATTAAAGTGTCACTGACCACTATTTGATAAAAGATTGATGATGGGCAGCAGCGTCATCATAGTGGACAAATTACTGCGATCGCCAATCCGCTTGCCCGGCGTGGCGAGTATGGGCATTTATTAGGATAGGCCTACGTCCAGCAGAGGACTATCATAGACTAATGATGATGATAATGACGTAAAACTGAATTCGATGGCTGATTATAACAGTACCTACCTAGCACATCTTCCGGTTGTCAGTAACTTGTCACTACTACAGTGAACTTGTCAGCCTATCGAAAGATAGATGGGCTGATATCTACGAACAAATAAAACATGGAAGCCACACGCCATACTAAATTGCCTTTCAAAAACGGTCCTGCGTTTTACTTAACATGTGTCACACCCTCTTCAATGCATCACGGTGATCAACCTCCCTATGGTGTCAAAAAGACTTCCACTTGTATTACAAGTTACAAGCTTTCGAGAAACGAGCCCCAGGCTTTGTAATGGCTTAATTTACCACAATGGTTTGATGGGTATCAATATCCATGAAAAATTGTGATATCGCCTTAGCTAAGGGTCTTCCTAAATCAAGTGACATGCAATCGGCTTAAACCGGTCGAAAAAATTACATCGACGACATAAGATCGAAAAATCTGTCGCCGTTTCGGCCGACCCGAGACGTGCCGATCCGCACCGATCAATTTCTTTTTGGCGACTTAAAGCTTCTTTCAACCGGCTGAAGTCGGTTCCGAGTCGATTGATTTGAGGAAATCTTTTGAACAACATATTTGTGATTAATCCCACAATGTCGTAACAGATGTGCTTCCATAGAAAAAATCAACTGCGAAAGACTCTGGTTGTCACGGGATTCGAACCCGCTTCCTCTGGATTGAATTATTTGTAATTAATTGCTCCTGGCTTTCGTGACTTTGATTCTTAAGAATGGGCATTACAGCTGATTCTTTTTATGTGATTATTATAAAAGAAAGGCTCAATAAAAAAAATAGTCACCCAGAATACAAATTATTCTCCTCAGATTCTCAAATGCAGAAAATTCAATTCAAATGACTGGCAGGACGTTTCAATTGAATCAGTTTCAATTTTATTACAATTTTAGATTCCCTTTTTAAATATTTACATGGGATACTGAAATTGAAAGATTTTTCATGGTATTAAATAAATAAACAAATAAGTTATAACTAATCGGGAGTCAAGTACCTGCAACAGAAGAAAATTCACCATTAGTTATTTAAGCAAAAAGTTTACAAAATTTGCAACTGTCAAATACTGTAAAAAAGTAATAGAAAATCACAAAGTAAATTTATATGGAAAGTACAATAAAACAGATTGAAAATAACTTTGAATTCGATTTAAAGTAAGT
Organism: Thaumatotibia leucotreta; assembly: GCA_025490895.1. NCBI lineage: Eukaryota > Metazoa > Arthropoda > Insecta > Lepidoptera > Tortricidae > Thaumatotibia > Thaumatotibia leucotreta. The sequence goes on along the minus strand of JALPQI010012898.1, from coordinate 14,376 downwards.
ATGTAGTGAGTATTCGCCAGGCAGAGAATGCTTTAAGACACTAATTCCATGATTGATGAATGATTTCATGACCTGAAGTTTCCGTTGTTTATAATTGACTAATTGAAAAAAAATGTTCATAGTTAAGGGCTGTAATTAAAATAAAACTAAACACTATACAGGGTGTAGTCGTTAAGTGTGGCCAGGCCATAATTCCGTAAATATAATAGATATCAGAAAACTTTCAACTGATATCGAAAGTGCGTTACCCAACGAGTAAAATTGCATTAATAACTTTTTCTAAATAGATGGAGTAATATTAAAAATACTAAGTTAAAACGCTCCCATACATTTAGTATGACGACTAGCCTTAAAAAATGTCGGGTGTCATAACAGATAAAACTGTTAGAGATTCGTTATTTGTACGAATACATTGTAATAAAATAATAATACTACCGTTTTTGAAATAATTAATATAACATTAATTCTTAAATAAAAAAATATTCGTATTAAACTACTCTTTGAATTAACGGTTACGTACTAAATGTATGGAAGGGTTTGACGTTAATATTTGAGATATTTCTAATTTTATTTCAAAAATGTTATTAGTGTAATTTTACTCGTTAGGTAACGTACTTTTGATATCAGTTAGAAGTTTTCTGGTATCTGCTATATTTACGGAATTATGGCCTGGCAACACTTAACGATTACACTCTGTACAACACATAAAGTGTTATGTACGAGAGTTACCGTCCGTGTTTTTGCTTTCACTTTAAGCAAATTTACGTACACTATTTTTGAAACGACTATTATAAGAAAAAATATTTCAAGCCTTATAGGTATTTCCTTATTACTTACTTATCAATTTGATAATTGATTTTGATAATGCAATTAAAATTGTTTCATATGGAAGCCTTGGTCAAATATGAAATAGTACATTACTGCAAAAGCGGGCAAGTAAGGTCTTGCAGATCGAATGGATATACAGGGTGTTTGGTTAGCGGTGTCGGAGCTTTTAAGGGTTTAAACTACAATCAATTTTATCGATAACTAAAATTTTTTTTGTGCTAACGATAATTAAATGGCGGCCATTTTAAAATTTCAAACAGACGAATACGGGCGCATGTGATATTTCTGGAACTATACGTTTTTTATCGGTCCTATCCCTGCAAAAAAATCTCTTTAGAAAGCTCATTAAATAAGCAAACTAATTAAGCTAATCATTTGACTCAATTATTTGAACAACAAGGCTAAAAAATTTTTTTTTAATTAAAAATAGTAAAAAATTCACCTTAATTTTTCAATTAATTTAATTTTGCATGAAAACTAGGTCGTTAAGATAAGTTTTTGGAGTTGTTATTTATTAGTACAGTATGTTAGCTAAAAAATAACACCATAATTACAGTTATACCTTAAGTATTTTAGGAATTACAAGTGCTCAAACATACACCTAAACAGCTGCATTTAGCGTTCCCGATGCAAAATCCATAAACAAATGAATGTCAGCAGTGTACTGACTAGTGAAGTGGCCGCCTTCCATCCATCCAGTGCATGTTTGAGCACTTGTAATTCCTTAAGTACTTAAGGTATAGGGCCGATAAAAAACGTAAAATACCAGAAATATCACGTGCGCCCGTATTCGTCTGTTTGAAATTTTAAAATGGCCGCCATTTAATTATCGTTGGCACAAAAAAAAAATTGTATGGTAATTTATCGATGAAATTGATTGTAGTTTAATCCCTTAAAAGCTCCGACACCGCTAACCAAACACCCTGTATAGGTACGGCTGAGAGTAGCGAAGCCGGATATATGAGGCCTGCAAGTCTTTTCATGGCTGAAGCTTGTTGTGCTTTCCTCAAACTTGTAATGAAATAAAAGAAAAAATGTTACTAATCAGTTTCATGTATTCAAGTCTGTCATACTTTGACGTTTAAAAACAAAAGAAAGGTGCTTTGCAGGCTGGCAGGCCTGACATTTTATATTAAATTCCTTTAAATCATTGGTCGCTCGTAGAACCCGAAACTACGTACTTCCTCGATTGATTTGAGGTACGTCATGTATACATTTCATTGCAAATTTGAGAAAATATTATAATAAATCATGTATCACAGAACTGGAGGTATCATTAAAGTTGGAATGTGAAGCATTTCGTCATTGTCGTTCAGTGTCACCGTACACCGGTCGTGTTTTAATGACAAAAGTTGAATTTGTTCGGAAATACGTCAAACTTTGTAGAATAATGAACATAGACATCACGATTCACGATTATGTTACGAGCAGGGATCGCATACCGGTTTTTTCTCATACAAAATCCTCTCATACAAAAAGTAAACAATCTTGCAGTATCTTTTTATTGAAAAATGCATTTAAAAATCCAAACTAGGTCCTACTTAATGAATCAAAACAATGTAAATCACTGTATTTCCTTGTTATATTAAGTATATTTGATAAGACTATTTTTCTACCTGTAGTTTTCAATAGAAAGATACTGCAAGATTGTTTACCTTTTTTAAATACCTAACCAAACAGAGTATATATTATTGATTTAAACTTTCACGATTATCACTCATATTTTAAAGACAAACGGACGTCAGGATATAATTAAACGTAAGTTTACGCGATTAAGACCCGTTTGTCTTTAAAATACAAACAGAGTATAATTTCGTTCTTTGGTTAATAAATTCTTTGTTAAAGGATTGTTCGTTTTAATTCATCTATGTGATCAAAAATACTTAAAAAAACCATAGACTTATATCCGGATAAAAGTGTAATATGAACATTAGTTTTATAGACTATCTATGGTTTCCGAGATACAGGCTCGGCCTAGTTCGGGAACCGCTGTCAATTTATATTATGTAATGTATCTATTTTGCTTCAAGAAACTTTTTTAATTTTTTTATATCAATAATAACAAATGTTCGTACCTACATTGCTGCTCCGAAAATCTTTAAAAAAAGTTGTGGGGTCGTAATTACGTGTAACTTAAAAAAAACTCGTATTCCATGATTACACTAATGAATGAATTCCATGCCTGGTTTAATTGATCGCCCGTATTAGATTTACACACGGTATGTCATTGCTAAGTATCAACTATTGATCTCCATACAAATTGGCAGAGTTATTCCGTTACATACCTATTTAAATTTAATTAAACCCGTCGGGACCCAAGTAATTTAAATTAAAGTCTTACATCACATCACTCATTCCCTACGCACATACGTAACATTTCAATTGTATTTTATTTGCGATTTTCATCCCAAGTCTAATCGGATGGAAGAACGCATTTGACAAGATTTGGGGAAACATTTCAATCGTTGTTCTTTTACATGTAAAAGTTAATTATCGGCCTATATTAGCTATATAGGTTGATACAAAAAAAAATTACATTAGGCCTTAGTAAATAAAAAAATAAACCTCCTGCTGCTGGTAGGACCTCATGCAGGGTCCACCCGGATAGCTACCACCGTCTTATTACCCGTTAACCTGACTCTAAATAGCAGTGTTTGCACTGCTGTGTTTCGGTTTGGGGGTAAGATAGCCGGTGTAATTACTGGCATAGATAGAACAATCCATCTAAGTCCTCAGGCGATTTTCTGTTCTTTCCTGTGCTTTCCATCAGGTGGGCTGAGAGCTCAGTTGTCAACCTTCGTCACATAAAAAAAAAACGAAAAGTGTTCTATTAAAGCGGTTTGTTGAAACAAAATATTTGCCTCAAATATTTAAAACGCCACATTCAAACTTTGACGTAATGAAATTCCTCAGAGGCCAGAAACATTTTTCAAGAGCAACACGCAAATAAACGAAATTGGTTCCCGTATGTATCCATTACGCCAATCCAGTCAATGGATATATATTGCGGCAATCAAATGACCAGTAGCTTCTGGACGTGATAGTTGCGTAGGTTCCTTTATAAATATGTATATCTACGGTATGTAGGTATTAAATTATATGTTGTTATGTGGTAATGTTTTGTTTTAATGTTTAATGTTTGTAACTCTTTGTGTTATCTGTCGTGGCATCACTGAATGAGCCCTACGGAAGACCAGCGCCGATTTCTTAGTCGGCAATATGCTGAGTTGGGTCCATTTTGTGATGCACACACCACTTACTTTCTTTTATTTAATTTTTATTTATTTTTTTATTTTTATTTTCCTATGTTGTCTTGTTTATGTTTATGTTTGTACTGTTAGCGTCACAAATAAATGTTTTTCTTTCTTTCTTTCTATAAATATGTATATCTACGGTATGTAGGTATTACAAAGAAAAAAACCTGTGAATGTATAAGTCACACTGACCAACTTTTACTACCGGACCAACGCCGAAATCGCGAAAAAAAAATTGGCCGTTTCATACATTCCGGCCAGTGGGATATATGCTGCCGTATGGGACAGTCAAAATTCTCTTATTTCCCGGTAGTAAAAGCTGGTCACGGTCAGTATGACTTATACATTCACAGGTTTCTTTCTTTGCTGTACTATGTGATACATACTGTATATTGTATACGTTGTAAAACAATCTTCTACATTTATTAGTCAGCCTTCGTAGCCTAGTTGGTAGTGATTCTACGTATTTACGAAACTGGAGGTTTCTTATAGGTCTAGTTTCAAATCCCGGCGAGGGCATTATTTGTTTATTTATTTATCTAAGTATTTATCCATTATGCATATCATCGCCTAGTACCCACATCATAAGCCTTAAGATTACCGTGGGACTAGGTCGATTTGTGTAAGATGTCACAAGATATTTCTTTATTTTTATTTTTTATTTACTGATAGTTTCCCGATGATTTTATTTAAGAAATTATATGTAGATATTTAAATATGTGCTTACCATGAATGAACCTTTAAATCTGAATCTGAATGTTGCATTAAAATTATTGACATAAAGTTAATACATTAACAACAAATGACATAGGAATTGGAATCAGTTACCTCCGAGGACCATGCGTACCCCAGCAAAAATAATAAACAGATTATTTATTTAATAAGATTAAGTATTCTGCGCTTGAAGTCTTACAGTTCTTTAAGTATACTCTTGTAGCCATACCATGAGCTGCCATTGCGTTACTTTCTATCCACTTTCTTTCCAGAGTTAAACTTATTAATGTCTTGTGGAGTTACTTTCAACTGCACACTTTTGTAAATTTATGTGTGATAAATAAAATAAATAATACTACATCCGGCTTGCTCGCACGCACACAGAGTCTTATTTAAGCCATCATCATCAGCCTATGATAGTCCACTGCTGGACGTAGGCCTCTCCTCATTAACTATGCGCTTAGATATATGCATTAGGAGGTAAATGCCCATAATCGCCACGATGGGCAAGCGAATTGGCAATCGCAGTAATGTGTCCACTATAATAATGCTGCTGCCCATCATCAATCTTTTATCAAATAATGATTAGTGACACTTCAAGCTATCAAAAACGACTACTCTATAACACTGTATTTTAGTATTATTTATTATTCTGAATTTTTTGTAGGTACTAGGATGGAATGGATGAGTGATGATGGTGCCATGTGGTGACGGCAGTAAGAATACATATTTGTCACCACCCCAACTCTTCCCGCGGGTGTCGTAAGAGTCGACTAAGGGATGGAAGTGCCACTGACCATACTTTGATAGAAGATTGATGACGGCACCGTGGGTGTTGTAAGAGTCCACTAAGGGATTTTGAAGTATGACTGACTACTCATTTATTTCATATTAATATGACGGATAGCAGCGTCATCATCATCATAGTGAACACATTCCTACGATTGCCAATCCACTTGCCCAGCTCGGCGATTACGGGCATTTACCTCCTTATCCGTCTATACGCTAAGTTAATAGGAGAGACCTACATCCAGCAGTGGACTGAGATAGGCTGATTATGTGATGATGACTACAGGATGGCGTTGAGGCTTGAATCCAGGATTTTTTTTACTTTTTCCCATTTAAAAGGTTAATGGCCCGGCCACGACATTGGTCTAAGGCGACCAGCGGCGAGCGAATCCCTGAGTTGGATGCCGAGTTGAGTACTCCATCTCGCACACATATTTAATTAGATTTGGATAGAAGAAACAAGTTCATTCATTTGTATGGCGGCCGAGCGTGTCAGATTTTGTACTGAAGTTGTTACTTGCCTATGATTTGAAATGTCTCAGGCCCTTGAGTATTCATACTTTATGTGTTGTTGCAATTAATATTACTTAAGGAGGCATTATTAATGTTTTTGTTCACTTCAACTTACAAAATTTGACGCCCGAAAGCTGCAAGCTGCGATTAAAGACGGACAACTCAGTGGATTTCACTGAGTTCATTTGACACGCTAAGTAGATACGTTTGCTTGATCTATGGTATATTATGACATCTGTGGTCTCGCACGCGGTCACATTAAACCAATGTCGTGGCCGCGGCATAAGGGTGTTGTTGTAAGAGCACTGTTAGGTGACTTGACATTTTCCCAACTTTAATGGTGAAATCGCGGTAACCCCATTTTTCCTTATTTTAAAGCGTTATTGTTCTAGCTCTCGTGCGATAAGTCCGCTTCAATAAATAAAACCAGTGTATCTTCCTCGTAAATAGCATTATTGCGCTCGTAACACGTTTTATGGCCATCCGTTTGCAGATTACCTCTTCTAGATTTTATATTTTAGCTTTATTGCACAAATACAAAATCAGTGTATAAGATGATTTCTCTAAAACAATTACGACAATTAATAGCGCTGTTTGCTAAAGCTACTGTTTTTTGATTGTGTTATATCCTTTTTTAACGATCCAAAATTTGTAATATTACTGCTCGTTTATTTAAAGTTATGTTTCGTAGTGTGCATTTTCTTGATCATAATATATATTTATGATAGTTAGATTTAATTAATAGCTAGACAATGGTACAAATTATCCAATAAAAAAATGGTAACAAAATAAAAAACTTACACAGCCACGTAACGACGTATGTGTACAATTTTTTTAAGAAATAACAACAAAATAGCGGACTTTATGCATAATGATAAATAGTCTACCCGGCCACCTTAAGGTCAAATAGAAACATAAAATAACAATGAAAAAGTAGTAGAAAACGGGACAGTCACTCTCCCTTCCAGACACTCAAGATTCGTCCAGAGCTGTTAGTAATTTTGACCATAAAGGTGCGGCTCTACTGACGCAGAGCGGAGCGGAGTTGTGTATAATTGACGAATTACATTATTCGAATTCGAAACACTGTGATACAGTCTGATTGGCCGAGCCGAGCCGTAGCCGAGGTGTAGAGGGTGCGCCGCACCCTTTTATTAAGTATACATACATGTATTGCAAACCATATTACTAGTATTACTATGTATGGCACATCTAGGGAGTAGCAATCTATACACACGTAAGATTTGTGCCCCAAGGATTGCGAAAAAGTGGAAATTTGGTGGAAATGGCTGGTTGACACGTATTATTGTCAATGTCGCTTTTTATGAGCCATAGTCTCGTCTTAGTATTTATGATAAATACGATACAGGGGATTTTGTTGACAACGTGTTGCAGATAGCGTTTATAGATCTAGGTTCTGCATGTACGTATATGTATGTATACACGGTGGAATTTAATCGGTGAACAGGAACCCATTTTTCTAATTCAGTAATCGATGGCGGTCACGTTTATGTAGTACTTAAGTGGAACCAAGATTTTTTTTTAGCATATTTTTTTTTTATGTTGAAATTAAAATTTATTGTCACCCTACTAATGGTTTAGTCTGAAAAGTTTAATACCTCTTTTCAAACTATCAGCCATATAAACTTAAAACATAAATGAGCAATAACCACTCACATGCTGTAATTTTTGCGATAGGCTTTATTCCTATGTAAAATAAGAGCGATGCATGGCTGATAGTTTGAAAAGAGGTATTAAACTTTTCAGACTAAACCATTAGTAGGGTGACAATAAATTTTAATTAAAGTTTAATTTCGACATAAAAATTTGTTATGCTAAAAAAAACTTGGTTCCACTTAAGTACTACATAAACGTGACCGCCATCGATTACTGAATTAGAAAAATGGGTTCCTGTTCACCGATTAAATTCCACCGTGTATATGATTACATTTATTTATGTATGTCTATTGGAATTTTTGTTTGTGTTGTTGGTACCTGTTCATTTGAAATATTTTCCTTTTTCTGCACCACCTACTATCTAAATTTTGTAATCGTGTCTCCTCTATCAAAAGGTTGTCTGGAAAAGATCGCCTTGTCACCTCTGTTTTTTGTATTTCTTTTGTTTTGTGTAGGTACTTTTATTTTTTATTACGTGTGAGGTGTGCAATAAAGAGTTGTGTATTGTACAGTGCGTACGGTCAGCCAATTTTATTGGAATTGGAACCCTAGACCATTATAGAATTCTTACTGTTTGATTAAGAACATCACTTTGACATAAGTAGTTACTGAGTAGCTTAGGGTACCAATTGGTTGAGTGTACCTATCTAGAACAATTCTTAAACAACGTTATTAAATGTATTTTGACGCTGCTTAGTTTTAAAACTTTTTCAACAATTTTTTTAAAGCACCGTAAAACTACCCAACTATAGTCCAAAAGCTCCCAACTATGGTCCAAAACTAAGGCAAATATCTTCAATTTACTGTAGTTATTATATTATTGACGCAGTTGTTACACAAAGTCTCCTCATTAATGATAAAAAAACTTAGATAAAACCAAAATAAAAGATTTCCATTAATGCTTAGTTAAGAGTTGAACTTGTGGACCATAGTTGTAGTACTGGACTATAGTTGTATGGTTTACAGCAACGAAATCATTTTGATAAATCATAATATTTTCTTCGGTTACCGCGAGGATTACTCATGAAATAAAACTATGAAAACTGATAAACTCGCGTATATTAACTAATTTTAACTTGATTCCGACGTTTCGAACACTTTACAGGGTTCGTGGTCTGCGGATGACTCATGATAAATCATGTTGATGTGATGGTAAAAAACTATGTAAATTAGGCAGTAAATTGTTTGTTCTATGTAATTAGTGCCGATTTTCGTGAGTTTGGTTTTGATTGGATTTTAAATGTTGTAGTTTTTGCAAGTATAAATTGTGTCTTTAATTTAAATTAATCAGTTCTTTTTATTATTTTGAAACCTTAAGTACTAATAAAATATTCTAAGATTACACTTACCATTAAAGCTACAACGCTGATACGATAGGCTCCTTATCCGACGCAGTTACAGATTTATCTACAAACATGTACATATTAACACAGTCTTCACTCGGACTTGGGTTGTCCTCCGGCTTCTCATCAGGACTTATATTCTCCTCGTCCTCATACACTTTCATCTTATCATCAAAATCCATTTTATATCTAACTGAAGGCATTTTATTTACAGTTGACAACAGCGACTCTTGTATCGTGTTTTCATTCCCGTTGCATGTCTTCTCTGATCTAAACATGTCAGTTCTCTCAGAGGCATTGCATTTTCTTTTAGGCTTCTTCACTAATACTCCTAAACAGGGAAGAATTTGCTTGAACTCTTTACGGAAGTTATCGTTCAACCAAGCGTATAGAAAAGGGTTGTAGCAGGTGGAAGACATTGCTATGAAATGTGCGAAGAAGAATAGAACCATGTAGTATCTCCAATCTTCTGTCAATGAGTAAAAATCACTGCTTATATTTGTTAGATTTAAAGGTAGCCACGAAAGACCGAAAATAGCCACCATTGCTATTAACATCCTATTCGTTCTTCTCTTCCTTTCTCTTTCTGCATCTTCTTTTTTGCTATTCTTACTCCCAGGTCTCGATTTTAATCTATCATTTAATTTAACACTAACGCATGTATAGCAAAACGCCATGACAATAAATGGCAACACAAATTGCATAATGGTCGTAATTGCGCCAAATGCTTTGCGGATTTTATCCGACGGCCATTTTTCTACGCAATACACGTTGTCTGTCTCGATGATTTCTCCATTGGCTCTGTTGTACTCCAAACCCATATAGTAACCGTAAGGGAATGTGACTGTAAGTGAGAAAACCCATATCCCAATTATCAGTACTATACAGGTGTTAATCTTCATTCGAGGCTTGAAAGGATATATAATCACGAAGAATCTATCTATGGCTATTGAGGTGAGTGTGAGCGTGGAAATATAGACGCTGCAGCCTTGGGCATAGGGCATGATATGGCATAGCAGACCTCCGAACACCCATCGGCCTAGGAAGGTGTAGAGAGGAGTAAATGGAACAGCAAATACGCATAGCAATATATCCGATAGTGCGAGGTTCGTGATGAAGAGATTAGTGACAGTCTGCATAGCGCGGTTTCTTATAACAGCGTAGCATACGAGGGCATTTCCAAAGATTCCTACGATGAATATTAAAGTATAAGCAGTGCAGAAAACTGCCTGGATAGCTTTATCTTCAATAGGGTCTGGTGGACGCGTTTCGTTTGCGCTGCTATTAAAATTGTCATTGTAAGACGCTTCAGTGGTCCATTCCGTCATAATGAAGCCTTTCTAACTCGGCATCACAAACCTTTTAGGTTTGTTGCTATCATTTCTTTTATTGTATTTTAGTGAACTTCGTTTCATAGTGTTTCTGTTATAATCAACTGCAGTTTGAAGTGAAATGCTTCATGTTGCCTTGTGTCTATGACGTCATCATTTAAGCGCCCATAATCTGAAACAAAACAGTAGTAAGTGTGAAAGGATGTTTTTATCACTCAGTTTGCATTTTAATCTAGGCTTAGTGATATCATGGGTATAATATGAGCCAAATATTTGATTAGGGGCCTAATTGTCGGGTATTAATGCTGTACTCAATGTAATATTCGAAACGAATTAGTTTACTGTGCTTTGTATATACGTAATGTAATTTTAGAATATTATGTATGATGCATTGTTTACATTAATAATTTGTTGGAATTGTATGTCCTTATTACAGCTTCCAGAATTTGGAGATTGTATTAAGATAATGTACTCGTCAGGGAATGCTCATAATAGCCAAGCTGGAGAAGCGGGCTGGCCCTTAAATAATATCCAATAAACGAACGTCACTTCAATCCCTTTGTTCACTCTTTAAGGTGCATTTAGACCAAACGAGCATTCGCTCAATCTATCTCCCACTCTACGAAATTCGTTTGTTACACAAAACGCGATTCCCCGAAATTCGTTGATTTCGTAGAGTGGGGGATAGAATGAGCGAATGCTCTTTTGGTCTAAATGCACCATTAGACACCAATTCCTAATGTACTGGATCTGTTATCCAAATAGTATATGCGTCGTTGTACTTAGAGAGTCGCGCGCTAAAACAAGTACCTAACATAAATCAGAAAACAGCCACACATTCAGAGTATTCAGACACACAAATAAACCACAATATCTCACAAATCAAATAAGTTAACTATGGTATGCATAGTTATTTATGTTTAAATGTCATGTTACTTAGGCCACGAGTAGTTCATTTTAGTTAAGGCGACTCGTTGTGTAGAATATGCTTGAAATGAATGATTTGCTAAACTATAAAAACGATATTAAAATGGTAAAAACACCGTTTATAAAACAATAAAAAATTTAAAATTTACTAGACCATAGAAACCGGTTCTTCTCGGGGTCAGTGTTTAGGGTTTAAACCGGAAATAGTATTAATTTTATGTGTAACTTAGACCGTTCAGAAGAGTTTGCTATCTCAATTTGAATAAAGAATCATTTGACTTTGGTCCCACGGTAAGCTCAATTAAGGCTTGTGATGTGGGTACCAGGCGACGATATAATAGATAGATACATATAGATACTTGAATACATAGACAGCCTTGACCAAGGAACAAATATTTGTAATAAATAAATACACAAATAATGCCCTCGCCGGGATTCGAACCCGGGACCTCCAGCTTCGTAGGCAGAGTCACTACCAACTAGGCTACGGAGGCTTATGTGCTATGAACTAATAGTTTAGAAGTTCCTCGTAGCTAGCGTAGAAAACAGATAAAATGCCCCTAAGCAAATAACGTGGTCTATTTACGGGCAAGCTGGTCGTGAAGTCCTCAGTCGCCTTAAACACCGCCGAAGGCAAATTAATTCATGTGGCGGTTGACGTAATTTACTGACTAATTTGTAGCAGGAGCCACGGGATTTGACGATAACGATAACGTGGTGATTATGTACAGGCATATGAGCGTTCTGGCTGTCTGGTGACGGCAGTAAGAATACATTTGTCACCACTTCAACTCTTCCCGTGGGTGTCGTACAGTCGACGAAGGGATTTGAAGTGTCACTGACTACTTATTTATTGAAGAATGATGATGGGCAGCAAGCAGCATTCTCATAGTGAGACACGCTACTGCGATCGCCAACCCGCTTGCCCAGCGTGGCGATTTTGGGCAGTTACTTCCTTATGCGTCTGTACGCTTAGCTAATAGGAGAGACTTTTGGCCACCAGTGGACTGATTACAGGCTGTTTAGGTATTTTTTGGTATTTAGTACTAGGAAGACAAGAGTATTGTCTCATTATAGGTACCTTTCGAGTACCAGTGTTAACCGAGTTCAAAAACTGAAGAACTCCTGCGTTTTTCGACGTTTTTTTATGACGTATGACCGATTTTCTATATCTTGGAGAATCATAGTGGATACACCACTACCTGCGATTCCCAATCCGCTTGCCCAGAGTGACGATTATGGGCATTTAATTTCTAATGCGTCCATACGGAGTTAATTATTACTGAATAAAAAATGTTGTCTTTGTTCCTGTAGCACGGCTTTTATAATTATTTGTCTATCCAAATATCATAAACACTCCCTGATGCGATCAAAAACCGTACATTATGAGTTATGACCACCGTACAAAAGAAATAATATTTGTTATCTTATCTTATCTTAGGTACTATAGTAAAACTTCGAACATATCTAAAACGAAAAAAAAACGATAGTGATTTGAAAAAAAATTCGTTGCCGCCCGTACTGCTTAAAAGTTGTTTTACTTTAAACATAATTACTTTATTGAATAAAACGAATACTAGTGACAAAACATGAGCGTTCAAAAGATTTGTTTTCTTTCTTTGATTTTACTGATATTTTTTTGTCAGCCTCTGTAGCCTAGTTGGCTGGACTCTGCCTAATTTAGATTTTCCAATTTTAGATTTTCTTTTTTTATGTGACGAAGGTAAACAACTGAGCTCTCAGCTCACCTGATGGAAAGCAGGAACTGAGGCCTATGCACATGGTGACCAAAAAATCGCCTTCGTGCTGCCTACCCTGAGGACTTAGATGGATTGCCTCTATCTATGCCAGTAATTACACCGGCTATCTTACCCCCAAACCGAAACACAGCAGTGCAAAAACTGCTATTTAGCGGCAGGTTAACGGGTAAGACGGTGGTAGCTATCCGGGCGGACCCTGCACGAGGTCCTACCACCAGCAAAAGTTTAGTTGTTCTACAAAACCATTTCGAATTCGCTAACGCTGCGAGAATAGAAGCCTGCTCAGATGTGTCTAAAGTCAAAGTATTTATTTGCCAGAATACATGCAGTATGGGAAGTTCTTGTAAAATAATATATATGTAACTGTGTAACATTCAGCCATCACAAAGGCGTGCAAATATTTAGAGAGGCAATTAATTAGCACAATAGAAATTTTTGTTAATTACAAAATCCTTGTCTTTCCTGCTGCAGAGGTTGTCTATTGCGGGTCTTTCCTGCTGCAGAGGTTGTCTATTGCGGGTCTTTCCTGCTGCAGAGGTTGTCTATTGCGGTTCAACGTGGAAACGCGGCGAGTGTAATGGGCACCTTTGTGTCGGGGGAGGCGCGGAGCGGGCTTAGCTAAGGGGTGCTAATTTATTTTAGAATAAGTTTAAGTTTAATTTATAATATTATTTTATACTTATTTTTGTATGTTAGTAATTAATTAATTTATTTAAAAAGTAAAACATAATATCTTCATGCTATTTGCAATAAAATATTTTTACTATTACAAAATTAATAACAAATACAAACATTATGTCAAATAACTGAAATACAATAATACCGATCTATGACACTTATACTCTAAATAATTATTAACACTATAAAAACATCTTTCGATAAGCCAAATGGAGCACCTTAATGTGCTTTGGCAAGTTATTAATTATTATACAATGTTCTGCGCACTTTGTCCGTTCCAATATATCTGGCGACTGTATTTGTGGACATTCGTCTCTGCCCTTGACACTGACATTATAAGAAATGTACTTATTCGGCATGGCACGTGATGACGTCATCACTTAGCATAGCTGCGTATTACGCGTTTGCTCGTTATGGGCTATTAGACTCGGAATTAAATGCGTGCTATTGCGTGATGAGTTATTTGAATATTTTTAGAAGAAAAGAAATTATGGTTGCGATGAGTATTTCAGTTTTTAAGGTTCCGTAGTAAATTAGGAACCCTTATAGTTTCGCCATGTTC
>JALPQI010012897.1:0-38305 GCA_025490895.1 Thaumatotibia leucotreta | reverse complement strand
TTGGTGCGACAGTATTTCGCCGCTAGATAGATCTCCTGTCCTTTACTAGCTATATTAACAAAAGAAGGACGGATAGTCTATCTCGCGGCGAGATACTGTCGCGCCAATCATGTGCTAAGCATACAAAATGGCATCTTGGCAAGGCTTGCTGGACGTAGGACTCACCTATTAACTACACGCATTAGAAGGTAAATTGCAACCCATAATTGCCACGCTGGGCAAGCGGATAGGTGAAGAAGCGTGTCCAGCTATGCTATTCTCTTATTCACACATTCGACGCTGCGTTCGTCAACGAGCTCGACAACGAGACAGCCTTCACTTCGATTCACTAACGTAGAACAGCTCGTCGTCGAACTGTAGGCGGTAACTCTCGACGCAGTGTAGTTCCAGCTCACGCCGCATTCGTCGCCGAGCGCTAGTGTCGTTTAAAGTGCATTAGTGAATACCATTTTTAGACTCGACGCTACCGCAGCGCTGACACAGCGCTGACAGCAAGGCGGTTTCCTTAGTGAATAACACTGCTGTATGATGACGCTGCTGCTCATCCCTTACCGACTCATTAAACCACAAATAAATAAATAATAAATACCTTGGGACATCTTACACAAATCAACCTAGTCCCACGGTAAGCTCAAGTAAGGCTTGTGATGTGGGTACCAGGCTACGATATATTTAATATATAGATACTTATGTATTTAAGGCCATGGCTAAGGAACAAATATTTGTGATAAATAAATACACAAATAATGCCCTCGCCGGGATTCGAACCCGGAACCTCCAGCTTCGTAGGCAGGGTCACTAACCAACTAGGCTACGGAGGCTGACAAATGTATTGTTACTGCTATCAGCCTATCACCAAGCGGCAATAATCAAATAAAAAAACCCTTAATGTAATTAACCCCTGGAACGCCGCTGCCATACATTTGCTTGTTGATTAATTACTTTAATTATTGTATACTATAGTCCAATTGGCTGGTGACGGATCTGTCACTAGGCACTCCAGGGGTTAAACGGTTAAACTCGCGTGTTTTAGTCACTACGCGCGATGTGGGGGCCTATTTCTCGAAAGCTTGTTACTTGTAATACAAACGAAAGTTCTTATCTAATTAATAGTGTTAAAAAGAGACTTCCACTTGTATTTCAAGTTACAAGCTTTCGAGAAACGGGACCATGGTCAAACCCGCGTGTACTTATGTGGTCTTGAAGAACTTTTAACGACCTTCCGACCGATTCCGGGATTCCTCGCCCGTTCATCCGGGATTCCGGGATAATAACCGACACGTGACCGTGTTGTCGCCGCAAATACAATTTATTGCTTACCAATAAAACCGCTGACTAGCTTTTGCTGCAAGTAGAGAACTTTTGCTATTTCTATTTACTATTTGCTAAGGTCGCCGGGACACGCTGGATGCAGGGCGCATCTAACCGGTACATGTGGAGGTCCAGAGGCCTATGTTCAGCAGTGGACGTCTTATGGCTGAGATGATGATGATGATGATATGCTAAGAAACTAAAAAAAACACAAGTTTGTGCTATCATAAGGTAATTTCCCTTCAAGTCTCATAATTGTGGTCCCACATTTGGCCTGTACGTACCTATTACCTATACAATGTTCTCTTAAGAATAAAGTAAACACTAAAATAAAATATTTTCTTCGGTTACAGCGAGGATCACACATGAAAGGAAACTATGAAAACGGATAAACTCGCGTATATTTACTAATTTTAACTTCATTCCGACGTTTCGAACACTTTACAGGGTTTGTGGACTGCGGATGACTAACAACGACTAAAATAAAAATAGCTATGTTCAGCAAAGATTTTTTTTTGGCTTATAAAATAATTATGATCATGATGAACGACAGCTTATATTAAAATTTTAGGAATTCAGATAAACCCTTAAGCGTTATTTAGGCACCAGTCGATAAACAGTCAATTTATCATATTTCGAACAATGGTATTTTTTGTATGGACCGCCACCCTTTCAGCCCGATCAATAACCGTGATTGATATTCACTTGGATAAAACGATTTAGGGATGTTTTAAAACGTTTATAATAGCACTGGGAATGAATGGATTACTCAGAAAGGAAATGAAAGTGAATGGAAAGAATGATGTGTCAAAAAAAGGTGAAAGTTGGGAGGCATACTAAAAGCTGGCAGATTATTTTTAAACCGAAAAAATTTGGTCACCGATTATTGCGATTTAATTAATTTAACGAAAAATATTAAATTGATACTTATAAACGATCCAAACTGATTTTTACTAAAACTGGACTATTTAAATACATAAATTAAGTTTATGCCACTAATTAGTTGTGCCATTTCGAGTTCCATTTTTAAAATATTTTCTATGAGATAAATTACTATTTGGGAATATTAACCATGCTCCAACCGACCGATTATTAAGCACCTTTGTCACAATAACCAGCAGGCTTAGCACATGATTGGTGCGACAGTATGTCGCCGCGAGATAGATGTCCCGTCCTTCACTAGCTATATTAACAAAAGAGGGACGGATAGACCATCTCGCGGCGAGATACTGTCGCGTCAATCATGTGCTAAGCATACTGGAACCGTAAAATCATGCGTCAAAAACAATTATCCGGGAGATATACCTAAATATCTTGAAGCCAGAGGAACGACTGCAAACTTCATTTCTAAACTTTGCATGTCTCTGTCACTCCAATAACGCGCTCGTTAGAGTAACATGGACAGATGCTTCAAAGTCTTAGCCCTGTTTACCTGTACGGTAAAGAAAATTCGCGTACCTTTTTGACTTTTACTGTCATAGAGCTAAAGAGAGCGCGAAAAAGATACCTACGTGTATCGATTTCCTTGACTGTACCTAGAACTTTGTCTTTTATTTATAAATCAATGTAACAAACAACGAGTATAGGGGCTAATTATATTATTATTATATTATTATATTAGCCTATGGTGTCCCACTGCTGGGCAAAGGCCTCCCCCCTCTTCTTCTATTCTTCTCGGTCCTGTGCGACCTCCGGCTAATCTCTTAAAAAGGAGTCTAAGTTATCCCGCCATCGCCGACGGGGTCTGCCTGGTCTCCGATTAGAGTTGTGGGGCACCCACTCTGTGGTTATTTTGGCCCACAAATCATCCGGCATGCGGCAGACATGACCCGCCCAGTCCCATTTTAACTTAGCCGTTTTCCGAGCTACATCAATAATTTGTGTCTTGGAACGCAGCGTGGTGTTCCGGATACGATCCCTTAGTTTTACACCTAATATGCTACGTTCCATAGCTCGCTGGCAAACCCCGAGTTTGAACTTCTGAGCTTCCGTCAAAGACCACGTCTGAGCACCGTAGGTGAGGATTGGAAGTATGCACATATCCATGAGCCTACGTTTGAGTGACAGAGGTAGGTCTCCTTTCATGAGGTCTTTCATTGCCCAATAAAATTGCCAATAGGGGCTAAATGAGAATAAAATTATAAATAAATTAAAACTAAATAAAACTATCAAAATACACATAATTATATATATACAAATACCTATAAAAAGAAAACCCCCTCCAATAAGTCCGCCTGTGCCATTGAACCCATTACGCTGGCGGCATTCCCTCTCTGTATCGCCAAGGCCATACGTTGAGAGAACACGCCAGCACGTTTCTCTCCCGTATTCTCGATCTGCCGCGCAGAACTTTATCTATGTAATCCCTTTTCTGATCGTTCCCCTCCGTTCCAGAAGCTGGTAGTCGGCAACACCACCCAGCGCAACTGGCGCGGCATCCTCATAGCACTGCTGGTCATCGTGGCAGTCCTGGCCCTGATAGTGACGTCAGTGGTGCTGCTGACGCCGCCAGATGAAGGGCCCAGGGTCAAGGGCAGAAGACTCCGCATCCAGGATCTGCTGAGCGAAAATTTGGTGCCGGTCAGGTGGAACGGTACTTGGATTTCTGGTGAGTTCCTTTTCTTTAGGCACTTAAAACATCTTCATAGTGCAGCTGGCCATTGTAACAGTCCTGGCTCCACCACCCCAACTCTTCCCACGGGTGTCGTAAGAGTCGACTAAGGGATTGAAGTGGCACTAACCATCGTTTAATTTGATTGATGATGGGCAGCAGCGTCGTCATTGTGGACACATTACTGCGTTATGGGCATCATATTAAATAAGTACACAAATAAAGCCCTCGCCGAGATTCGAACCCGGAACCTCCAGCTTCGTAGGCAGGGTCACTAACAACTAGGCTTGTGAGGCTGACAATCTGCAAAGGGAGACCTAGTTCCAGTCATGTGGAATATACTTTTATCACAGTACTTTTATTAGCCTATATTAGTGTCAGATTGCTGTTGGTCTACCACGAACTCCGAAGTTCGCAAATTTCGGGAATTTGTCTCTGTTACTCTAATAACGCCTTCGTTGGTGTGACAGAGACAAATCCCCAAACCGCGAACTGGTAGAGCCGCTAGTCCAAGGCGTCTCCCAGTGACTTCGAGGATTCCCTAAACCGAGCTTCCTCCGGCCAACTGCCTTGGGAGTCAAAGCCATCCCGCCATCTCCGTCTGGGGCTGCCTCGTCTGCGTCACCCATTTCGCGGTACCCTCGTTATATTACCCGTTACATTCACATCATCAGCCTATATTAGTTCACTGCTGGACAAAAGCCTATCCAGTGAACTGCTGGATAAAGGCCTCTCCCACCACCTATGCGTACGGATGGATTAGGATAGGTAACTGCCCATAATCGCCACGCTGGGCAAGCGGATTGGCGATCGCAGTAATCTGTTCACTATGAGACTCTGCGCCCGTCATCAATCCTTTTTTTTTTAATTTGAAATGGGCTTACTCATGGCCACTGACTAGCCAAGGGCAAAGACGTAGCCTACGACGGAGTGAGTTTGCCCAGAAGGTGCCTATTCCTCGATAAATAAATGGTTAATGACACTTCAATCCCTTAGTCGACTCTTACGACACCCACGGGAAGACTTGGGGCGGTGACTAATGTATTCTTACTGTCACCACATGGCCACAATTTAACGTACTTTTATTCGCTTAAGTGACTGTCCTACTGTTGGACAAAGGCGAGTTTTTTCTCGCCAGGGCTTAGCCAAGTTGCCAATCGCTAACGCTTAATCGTCAATAGTAAAAGAAAGGCAGCTAACTGTCTTTGTCGCACTAATATGAAAGAGCGACAGAGAGGGAAAACTACGATACGCTACTAAGCGTTAGCGATTGGCAACTTGGCTAAGCATCCAGGTGAACACGACAAGATCATTCCGATATCTCCGTCTAAGCGGCGATCAGACTAAGGCTGCCTAGTCATCCATTTTGCGGCACTCTTGGTCGCTATAGCAGCCGTTACATAACTGGTACCTAAATAAAATCCAAAATATCAACGAAATGTAAAAATAGCGATACTCCGATTTAAATTATTCAAACTCTCAAGTAGACGCAAACATGTAGGAACGGTAAGCGCATATCAATGAATGAAAATTCCGAATTCTCATTTTGTTTTGATGAGCGCGAAAACATGAGACAAACGTGGCCAGAATAAGAAATGGAGTTTTGATATATTTCATCTAAAAATATCAGGCAATTTCGTATGAATGAGTCTGAAATAGAATTTACTTTATTTGAGCTGTCTTAGATTTTGTTTCATGAATTCATGATATCAATTAGATCCGAAAATGTGTAATTTGTAACCGACTTTGAAAGGAGAAGGAGGAATTCTCAAAGTCGGTTAATTTTCGTTTGGTGATTATGGATTACTTATACTTATAATACAATTTGTTGTAACTTAATGTAATAGAGATGTGTTGTGCGTACCCCGTTACTTTCGTTTATTGATGGAATAAAAAAAAATTGTTATTGCATTCTCGATTCCATTGAGTGTTCATTGCTGTAACGGTAATTATAAACAGTAAAGTAGTATACAATAGAATATTCTTTATTGCACACCTTAACAAAAAAGAAAACTATATATATGTGTATTTTGATAGTTTTAATTAGTTTTATTTAGTTTTAGTTTATTTATAATTTCATTCTTTAGCCCCGGCTATACTCTTTGTATTAATTATTTAAATAAAATTCGTAGTCCCGCTCAAAAAGAAAACTTGGTTAATACAAACGATTATACATAGAGATACACAATAGGCGGTCTTATATACCCTATACCTTTGGGTAGCGGAAACAAATGAAAATAGTGATTAGGTGAGTAGGTGATTGCAACATTTTTAAGAAGCACAATTTTATCTGATCACACACATTTAAAAATAATACGGATTCTTATCCTCCCTCGCAATCTATGGCACCATGATGACTTGTTATTGCAGTAAGAATACAATAGTACATTACAACACAAGTGCGAAAAATATGAAATTCGAAACGGCGATGGTTTAAAAACGACCGAAGGGAGTGTTTTAAATCGACACGAGTTACGAATTTCCTTTTTGCACGTGTTTCTTACGACGTTTTTTAGTACAGATATGGCCCTCCGAAGTTTTGGACCTGACGGAAAATGAGCCACTTCTCACACTAGAGCCTAAAAAAGCCACCACCTGTACTAAAAAATATCTTTGAAATTTGTATTGACATCTGACACCATCTATAAATAGACAATCCAACTCATAAAGTGAATAATTGCTTCTAAATTACGTTTGACGCAATCAGACGATAAACAGTTATGTTTATATCAAACGAAACTTTAGCGTCTGCGAACTTCAAAGGAAGTTTTACAGCTCTAGTTTCTTTGAGATAGAAATTCGCGACCTTTCCACACTTAAAGACCGTAAGTCGAAGGCGTAAGGTTCAAATTGGAGACAGTGTGATTTCTGAAACGAAAGCTGCCTTCAGTTCATAGTGCCCTGGTACTAGACGGTGACTTGGAGCATTTTAAGTGACTTTTTGTGTAAGAGTCGTATATGATTCGACTTCAGTTAGTCGCTGGCTCGCTTTTTAGGGTTCTGCAGCCACATTGGTGAAAACGGAACCCTTATAATTATGTAGTTTCGCCATAATTGTATAATCATAGATCACAGCTATTGGAAGTTCATGAAATTCGGAACAATTGGAACATAGATGGTATGTTGTTTACATTCTCATTAGGGTGGTCCACGACAGTATGAAGTAATGTTTTTTTCTAAAAATCTTACCTCCATAATACTCCACATGGCCTCACTTATTCTATTATATAAAAGTAGTCTATATACCAAATTTGAAGTAAATTGCTGATTATGGTCGCTCGAAACGGTTAAACTTTCGCTGATCTCATACAAACCAAACATTTACACTTCACAAAAATTCTAAAATTGAAGCAGTATTATGCTTAAATGAGTAGGTTTTATTGAAAAAAACCCTAATTCTCATATTATTTTCAAGTACCTAATTGTACGAATTTTTCGCTTTTTTAGAGTTTCGTCAGTAGTCACGTTGATTTAAACTTACGAGTATGTGAAGATGTGAGTGGAAGAACATCCGAGTAGTCAAAATTAAAAATAATAGCGTAGGAAAATGTACAATATGTATTATTAAAAAAAACATTTAAAATTTACTTAAGTACATAGTTTTGAAAAAAAAATACGGTCATTCAAGTACTATAGTACTTTGATATAATTATAAATAATGAAAATGTACTTAAGTAGTAGTAGTAACTGTAACTTTCTAGCATTTATTTAAAAGATATTACAATATCTGAAGCTTTTTTAGCTGAAGATATTACAATATTTGAAGGATTCTACCATTTCAAAAAATAGTTATAACTAAACAATCTCTTACAAATACTTATCAATGATTTAAGCACATAGGTACGAGTATGCAGTAAGACTAAATATTATTACCTATTCAAGAAATCCATAAGAAATCATCGTTTGAAACAGTCGAGAGCATCTTCATCGCAAAAAGATCTTGTTGCTATGTTGTTTCGTGTCGAAAAGGGTCGGATTATAAAGAGAATTTATCTTAAAGAATAGCCCCATTTTCCCAATTTGGACCTCCCATTTAGATCGTTACGAATATGGTCGTTGTAAAAAGGTTTTTATTTTATTCCCTCATGTCTCAAATACGTCACTTATCTCTTTTTACGAGTTTTTTACGGACTATTAGCACCCGATTCCGGTAGAAAGTGGTTTACGACAATAATGCTTGGTGATTTCACTTTTGTGTTTAACTAGCGACCTGCCCTGATTTTTAACGGGTACCCTGCTATAATATAATATTCTGGGCAAGCTGACTCCATCGTAGGCCACGTCTCTGCCCTTGGCTAGTCTGTGGCCATGAGTAAGCCTATTTAAAAAAAAATATTACTACAACACTACAATACAAATGATAGTACATTGTGCATCATGGGAGGTAAGTACTGAATTACTAACGAGAGTGTTAGAATTAAATCACGTTCTGACATTTCTATTACTCCCTAGGGAATTTCAATCTTCTGTTACTCCCGCTATGCATGCAAGCAATGGCGCGCTTAGACAGCAATGTGTGATGAAATAACTATTTATTGCACCTCAAAGACAAATCCAGAACAAATAATAAACGTACATATTCGAAAGAGGTAAACTAAAGAGTTAAAGAGCGATCTCTTCCAGACAACCGCGGGATAGAGGAGATAAGAAAGTATAATAAAAGTTGACAGTATAAGTGGTGCAAAACTGAGAAAGTTGGTATGAAAACCTTCCTTCTATCTTAGGGTCACATCAAATCCTCCTATCTCAGGGTCGTGTCAGTGACCACCATTAGACGCTATATGTTGGACTACCTTCCATCTTGGCCCATTTTCAGCTATTCTAACGGAGTATTGGAGTCCCCTAGGTGGACTGGACTAGGTGGCTAGGATCACATCCAGCGAACTCCTGCGGCCTTCACCAGAACATTAGTCCAGTTGTGGGCCTACCCACGCTGCCGCGCAAGTATTATACTCGACCAGTGTTCAACCTAATTGCATTGCAACAATGCAACTCTAGGCCACTCTCTAGTACCATGTCAAAATGACAAGTAGTAAGTGATATAAACGATTATTAGTATGACTTAAGACGGCATATATTATTTGGGTGACTCAACTTTTTTCTGTCTGTTATTACCATGGTTACGGTCGCCTGAGTCACGCTGGTTTTATGCATAATTATGCTACTTAAACTATGCAAACATGCATTTTTCTCGTGTTAATAAACCCTTTCCTTGATGGGCCATCTACAAACATAGACTATATGTATGCATGTTTGCATAAATTAAGTAGTATAATTTTGCATAAAACCAACGTGACTCAGGCGACCGTGAACATGGCAATTACAGACAGAAAAAAGTTGATTCACCTATTTACCATGTAAATTATTGAACACCCAATATTTCGGCATTGTTGCAAATGCCATTTTCACGGAGTAACTGACTCCTGACCTGATTATCTTATAAACTAGTTTATAAACTATATTATATTTAGGTTATAAACTAGTTTATAAGATAATCAGGATGCGACTTCCTCGCACAACGCATCAGTATTGCGATACAGCGAGGAAATGCCGCCAGCATCCTCGGTACAATGCCACAAGGGCCAATCTAAGATATAGGTTAGGTTAAGTAGATTAGTTAGATTTAATCTATGTACATAAATTGTAGTTAAAAAAAAAACTAGTTTATAACGTCACTACTGTCGGTACAGTAGGATAGTGCAAATGATGTACCTAAGTATCAATTAACAACTCGAGCGAGCTCATCGCCAACAAACTGCTCCGCAGTTTGGCGAATCATTTTTATTGTGGTACACTTTGTTGTTTAATGTTATAAAATAAATAAAAACTATGACATAGTTTTTGAGTGGCATAGGGTTCCAATTGGTTAACTGGAACGCTAAAAAATAAATACATAGTTGAAAAGCTTTTGTTTCTGGGTTGATTTCGGTATTCTTTTAATGTTAAAGAATTTTAGTCACGTTTTCGGCTAATCTGCAATGCGACATGCACCACTAAAGCAAATAAAAAAAAAATCCTGACATATTTTGACATTATAGAAATAGTTAATTTAATAACCACGGACATATTTAGACCGTGTGGTGACGGCAGTAAGAATACATTTGTCACCACCACAACTCCTCCTGCGGCTGTCGTAAGAGTCGACTAAGGGATTGAAGTGTCACTGATCATTATTTGATAAAAGATTGATGATGGGCAGCAGCGTCATCATAGTGGACACATTACTGCGATCGCCAATCGCAGGGCATTTACCTCCTAATGCGTCTCTACGCATAGCTGATAGGAGAGGCCTGCGTCCTGCAGTGGACTATCATAGGCTGATGATGGACATATTTAATGTCTATTAAATAGTTATTTACACGTAATTAAATAAAAGTATCATTGAACATTCTTACACTAATTCCAATACGACGGTAAGCTCTATAAAACACTGTAATACTATTATGAAACGAGCCAAAAGCGAGATAAAAGCGAGATAAAAACTCTCTAGTATTGATGTTTTTCATTACAGCAGAAAATAGGCATACGGACTCTCCCCATAAAGGGATTCGAAAGTACTGTTGACACAACAAATGACACATTATTTACCATAAAAAGAGTTGTTTATTGATGTAGTGAGTGATTAATTAATATATTGTCTGTAAGTCTCTGCACTTAGACTATGAATACTTTAATATAAATATGAATACACGGTGCTCGTGAGCATTCCGAAAGATTGTAATGCTGAATTCCTGGGTATATTTAGAGTATTTCATATTATATAAAATTTCCTGGATTCGGCTTGGTTCCAGAGATAATTAACCTTATTTCGAAATAAGTTTTTCGACGTAACTCGTCATAAAACTTATTTTTGATTACAATGCTACCACAAAGTGTGCTAATATTACCACACCTTTTGCCTGACAATAAAAAAATAAGATTAGACTTGACAAAAAAACCTGTTCCAAAAAAAATCATTTAAAAAAATAATTTTAACAAATTGTTGTTATGATAAAAAGCATTCAAAAAGTAAAAACAATTTTTTTGTGGAAATTGACTTTAGGTCTCATAACATTTTTTGTTTATTTTGATGTCTATTATGCGTAGTTAAAATCTTTCGCAATGCTCGCGAGCACCGTGTATATCCTAGTTTCAATTATGCACTGTTGTGTCAATCATCATCATCAGCCCATGATAGTCCACTACTGGACGTAGGCCTCTCCTATTAACTATGCGTATAGACGCATTAGGAGGTAAATGCCCATAAGCGGATTGGCGATCACAGTAATGTGTCCACTAGTTATGATGACGCTGCTGCCCATCATTAATCTTGTAGAATTGTCAGTGACACTTCGATCCCTTAGTCGACTCTTACGACACCCGCAAGAGGAGTTGGGGTGGTGACAAATTTATTCTTACTGCCGTCACCACACGGCACAATAGTACAATAGGTGTGTCAATAGTACTTTCGAATCCCTTTCTAATCGCAGTTTGATCTCCAACACAACTATTTCTGAACACGGATAAATGTCTATCAGACAACAATCAACAGACCTTCACGTAATAGCTCAACGCACGATTTTGTCTTTCTTCAACAAAAGCACATTCACGCGGTTCCTTTGGTAAACATTCGGATATAGCTTTACCCTTACCATTAGTTACAGAGGTTATATACTCTGTTTGGTTTGGTGTTTAAAACAAGGTAAGCAATCTATCAGTATCTTTTTATTGAAAACTACGAGTAGAAAATAAATTTTAGCAAATATACATAAATATAAATAATAACAAGGTAATACAGTGATTTACATTGTTTTTGATTCATTAAGTACCTAGTTAGGATTTTTATATGCATTTTTCAATAAAAAGATACTGCAAAATTGTTTACCTTTTTTTAAACACCAAACCAAACAGAATATAGAGTAATCCTCTTGTTCATAAGCACCTCCTGACCCGGCAAACTGATGAGTGCCGTTTCATACTTTCGTTTTTAATTTATCATAGAAATACACATGTTATACAACAATAAACCAAGTAAATCTTAATACAAAAATAATTCTTAAAGGAATCAAAAACAAACTCAAAAATGCATAATACAACGATATAGATATAATACATACACCTAGATATAATATATACAGCCATGACTAAGGAACAAATATTTCCCGCACCACAGGTTTATTTTCTGTTTGGCCTGAGGGTTGACTAGTAGAAAATGAAACACATCTTAAAGTACAACCAACTAACCTAACATAAAACTTGACGTAACAAAAAAAAAACATCAAATTAGTTATCGATTAGTTACCTTAGTGTTCTTTATGATAACGAACGGTCGACAACTAATTTGAAAACACCTTCGGGACAAATTATTTATTTTATATTTTTTGTAAATGACAGAGTGTCGAGCGAACGAAATCCTCAATAATGTAGGGTAACTGGCTTTTCTACCCAAATGTCCGGCCAACCTGGACGAAGCTATACTAAGGAATGAGAGGTGAATATCACGATCTCATTCCTTAGTATAGCTCCGTCCCTATAACTTACGTAAGAACTCACAGGTGTAATTTCGGCCTGAGAGAAAATATTTTCCGCGAAAATTTATCCGATAACAACTTTTAAAAACTGATGGTAAGAGTTGTGGGCCAAACAATGAATTAGTGCGTCCATTGTCGGCCATCTTTGTTTGTCTGTTAGCAATGGACGCAATAACTGACTGTGTTTGAGCACGAATATTTCAGGAAATACATGTATAACAATGTATAGTAGCAGTGAGGATTTTACTTTAATAATAAATATCATGGGAGATATACACCGTGTTTTTATTGATTTCCGTTAAATTGGACAGGTTACTTAATAGAAGTTGCCTGGTATATCGGCTTTTGTTCATTTCGTAAAAAAAATTTTTTTTTTCGTTTTCAGACATAATTATTGAAATGGTAAGTGTGAGAGAACCTTAAGAATAAGATCTCGGGTGACTGACGGCACATGTCAAAATAAGTTTCATTAGGATGCAATGACATTAAATAATAAATGGACGCACAGAGCCAAACAAAAAAACCACAGATAAAATATAGGGAAGATTCCGTGTATTAAGACATACATGAACAAACTATTGTCATCCTTCACCATCTCAAGACGTATTCCATAAGGAAAAAGAGACAAATAAAGTAGCTCTACTTGGTCGTGAACTCCATCAATGACTCCATTTTCTTGAACAATGCTACCAACCTGACTAGATAAAATGTCATTACTATTAGTGATGTCCAGTCTTCATGGTATACTTTTATCGGCAATAATAATATTTTTACCAAATTAGATAGCGAATATAGTAGGAATAAACCTTATTTCCTACTCAGAATCACGATCTTCTTCGATCGTGATTTCAAAATCTACATTTTAGGATAAAAATAAAATCACAAAGTTAACGAAATATTTTCTTTAATTAAAATGTCATAATGAGGGTTTCCTAAAACGTATGCCACTAGTTGGCGCCACTTAGCCGTAAGGTCCCGCTAAGAAACACAATTATCTAGCCCCAAAGAAAGACTAACTAAATGTTTTTTTTAATAAAGTTTAAATTTTTTTATGAATTTTTTTTAACTCATACAAAATATTTAAACCAGAAACTATAAACATAGAATTTAGACAAGTTTCTGGACCTGCTCCCGCCCTGGTGATTTCAGAAAACTCTCATTATAACAAGTTTTATGGAACTTATCATTCCTTAAAGCATACCTAACAATTTTGGTATGATGGCTTCTTTATAATTAAATTAATCAGTCTACACAAGTATCACATGAGCGTCATTATTAAACTAAACTTAATTTACTTGCTGGTTGACATGACATTGGATGATTACCAAATATGGTGGGTACTACGTCAGAATGTAATCACTTATGCGCGTACCCTTGCCTGAAACAACAGCTTAAAATTGTGCGGAGCATATTTTTGAATACTCTTTAGGGCACCAGTCGTCTGCCTTTTTGATATTTTTGACCCATAATAGCCTTTGTTCAGTGACCAGTGGAAACCTGTTGGACATTAAAAACATCGATTCATTTTTGAGTTGACTATCAATACATTTATCGATATCACGATCGGTCTCTTAAGTACCACACTATGCGATACAAATGTTTGAATCCCACTATTTATAATTACATTACGAATGTAAATACGAATGGTTTAATCACAAAACTACAGATATGTATCCGACAACAAATATTGAATAAGATTTTCAGTTACTTTTACCTTAATAAGGTTCGAAATCTTAAAATTCAAGTCAAAACTAAATTGCCGGTGAAACGTAATGTCTTTATTTTGTTCATTCAGGTAACCCTGGCGGTTTTTACACCCTGGAACCACACAAGTCATCACTTTTATCACATTCCGTGCACTTATCGAACAGAAATATACATGAAAAGCATTATTTTAATCACTTTTACTATTTGCGGTTTAGGTGCACTAGTATACCCAAACAAAGATCGTTGACAGGCATTGCCGGAGTCACCCACAGATAAAATAGACTCGGTCTATAAATTTAATATGTCTATGAAAAAAACCAAGAAATTCCATGGACGGATTCCATGGACTTCATTAATTGTCAGTTTGAAGATATTAAGAGGGATACACATACCACATCACAGGAATGTAAACGTCTGACAAGAGAGGTAGAGGTACTACAAGTTACTAATACAGAATTAACTCAACGCATTACCCAACTTGAGCAGCATTCCCGTGCATGTAATATTGAAATTCAGTGCCTGCCTGAGCATCGATCAGAGAACTTAGTGTCGGTTATAATGCAGTTAGCGAGAGCTGTATCATGTGATATCAAGGAAGGTGATATTTATCACTGCACGAGAACTGCAAAATTAGACACCGCTAGCTCACGACCACGCTCTGTTGTAGTACAGATGAGGAGTCCCATGATGCGTGATAAACTACTTGCTTCAGTGATGAAATTCAATAGAATACACAAAGATGACAAGCTCAACTCTAGTACTCTTGGCCTTGGAGGTGACAAGGTCCCTATTTATGTGGCAGAGCACCTTTCACCGCATAATAGAGAGTTACATAAGGCGGCAAGGAAGGTGGCAAAAGATAAGAACTATAAATTTGTATGGGTTAGAAGTGGGCGTATCTTCATTCGCAAGGATGAAACTTCACAAGCAATCGTTTTGAAAGACTTGTCTTCGATTAGTAGACTATAAGTGCCAGTGTTAATTTTAGTTTTTATTATTTATTAGTGCATGCATCCTAAACTTTTTTTATTTACTGTGAATAACGTAACTCTTTACTATCAGAATACTCGAGGTTTGAATACTAAAACTATAGACTTTCAACGTAATGTTTCTATTAATAAATACGATATCATTTGCATTACGGAAACATGGTTACAGGATAATATAAATGACAGTGAATTATTCGATGACAGGTATAATGTGTATAGGCGAGCACGAAATATTGATAGCCCATTCTCGAAAAAAACTGGTGGAGGTGTAATGGTTGCTGTTGATAAGAAATTGATATCATATAGAGTATATGAATTCGAAACACAATCAGAAGATTTGTGGATAGTCATAGAGATTAAATCGAGACATGGTTTGTCGAAAGTGTGCTTGTGTTGTGTGTATGGGCTGTCCCAGAAGTAAAGAGACAAGATTCGAATGAAAATATTTAATAAAAAATTCTTACAAAACACTATTATTTACATTTAGTTAACTTCAGAATTTCATTTTATTTCCTACTTTATATGAAATTTGCTTGTGCAAAGGCTCTGTAGCCAAATTTTCTAAGGTTGATTGCTACTCGTCTCATTACAGCTTTTCGAGAACTAGCTGTCACACTTTTAGCCAATTTAGTCCATGTATGCTTAAATCTAGTCAACGATTTGGGTTTTTCTGTTCGTTTTTTATATTCTCGTCTATATAAAGGTCAATAAGCTTCAATACTAGCAGCTTGGGGAACATTTGGGGCGTTGTTATGTTTTTGTATAAAATCTATACTTGCAGCCTCTAGATGTTGAGTGACTTCCGTGGCGTAGTGGCATGACGCCACATCCGGCGAGAATATAATTTCTTCCCTCTGGTAATGCTTATCTATAAACGAAATTTATCGCATTATCACACATTCTCTCAAATAAATACGTGCGGTCATAGAGCCTGTGCAAGTATTATGGTTAAGATGTATTGCCATTTTGGTCTATGGCTTGTCAAACGAGGTATTTATTGAAAAATTTGACCTTTGCTACAAGTTTTTGCGAATAATCTACGGAGTCCCGTCGAGTCACATGTTAGTATTGCTTCCCAGGAATATCCGTTGGGTCCACGGGCACGTAAGTCTCATCATCAATTATGAGAACTTTTTTCAGTGTTTTTTCATACGCCCTACGGCATCCTCTTTTAGCTCGCACTTCCTGGTCCTCAAAAGTACTTAGGAGCTGACAGTTTTGCAAATGCTTTAAGCTTTAGGTCGCATGTTTTATTACGAGCTATACTTGACTTCGATATTTTCGATTTATCCGCAGCAGCTCTAACAGACATCGAAGGATTCCGTTCATACACTTTTTTTTACTTTATTTATGTTCATAGCTACGGAAATAATACATTTTTTTCCCGGAATCTTCTTGAAAATGTGTTCATGTGATTCTTCAAAACGCTTTATATTTTGATACAAAGTAGTTCTCCTTACTCCCTCTGAAGAAAAATTAGATATCGTGTCCGTTTTTCCATAACATTCATAATTCTGAACAACTCTTTAGCGAATACCACGTGATCAGCTCTTTTCATTACTAAAATTTCAATAATACAATCATATTTCACACGAAATTTTACAGATTTGAGGCAAACGGTGGCCATGACAGTATTTTTTCTTAAAGAAATAAAAATATTTTCAACTAGTTCAAAATTTGAAATTTGTCTCTTTACTTCTGGGACACCCTTTATTTACCGCCACCGGTTAAGATGGCCGATCTAGAAATTTTTTTAGACAAAGCATCTGTAAATGTAGCAAATTTTTCTGAAATTATTATATTAGGAGATTTTAATTTACCATCTATTGATTGGGTTACTAGCAATACCGATACATCAATGCTGCCCGTAAATAATACATATAAATTGAACCAAACTCTTGCTGAATTTATGGCCTTCTGCGACCTAAGGCAGTATAATAATGTTAAGAATAGCAGCGACAAATTTCTAGACCTAGTGTTTTCAACAAATGTTGTATCTCTTGACCGTAGTAGTGATCCATTAACTAATGTTGACTCTTTTCACCCACCGCTAGATATATCCTTGGATTTCAAAATGGAGAGTAATCTTCCTTCTTCTGTAAAACCTAAATTAAATTTTTATAAAGCTAACACCGACGAAATAATTAAGTATTTAAGTGACATTGAGTGGCCTGTGTTGTTCGAGGATTGCAGGGATGTGGATGAAATGGTTCATAAATTTTACGAAATATTAAAGAAAGCTATTGCAGAATTTGTGCCATTAACTAAACCCAAAGGAACTAAATACCCAGTATGGTTTACAAAACCTTTAATTAGGATGATACATGAAAAATTAAAAATCCGAAAACGGTTTCAAAAATACAAAAATCCGTTAGACAAAATTTCCTTCGATATTATTAAGAAACGATGTACCATTCAATCCTTAAAATGTTATAATGATTATTGCAAAACCCTTGAATCAAATATAGCGAAAAATCAAAAGACATTCTGGACATTTATAAAGCATAAAAGAAAAAATAAATCAGGCATACCATCAAGCATGAATTTAGGCAATGAACAGGCACACGAATGTAAGGATATATGTGAAATGTTTGCCAGAAATTTTTCGTCAGTTTATGAATCTAATATTGATGATTCTGGCCCTGGAATCCTCGGGCAGGAAAATACAGTGTTGACTAATTCCTTACAAAGAATTGTCGTAGACGAAGATATGATTTTGAAGAAAATTAAAGCTCTGGATCTAAGTAAAGGACCTGGTCCGGACACTTTACCGCCAATTTTTATATCTGGGTGTGCTAAAGGCTTGACACAGCCACTTAAATTAATTTTTAACAAATCCCTTGAAACAGGCATTTTTCCTCAAACGTGGAAGGAGACTAAGGTGGTCCCGATATTTAAGGATGGCTCAAAATCAGATATCAAAAATTATAGGCCTATTTCTATTTTATCTGTGATACCTAAAATTATGGAATCACTTGTATACCCACATCTGTATTCGCACTTTGCGCCACAGTTGACGGATAGGCAACATGGATTTGTGCGGTCTAGGTCTACTAGTTCTAATTTAGTAGCCTTTATTAATACGCTTACAAATAATGTTGATAAACGAATACAAATCGATGCTGTGTATACTGATTTCTGCAAAGCGTTCGATAAAGTGGATCATAAGATTTTATTAAGTAAACTAAAGAATTATGGGGTTGGTGGATCACTATTATCCTGGTTCGAATCTTACTTGTCCAACCGCTCACTGTATGTGGCCCTTAACGGAGAGCAGTCTAGGGTATTTACTGCCACATCAGGCGTCCCTCAGGGATCGCACTTAGGCCCTTTACTGTTTTTGATTTTTGTTAATAGTATAGTGAGTTGTTGTATGCATTCTGAGCCTTATCTCTATGCTGATGACCTTAAAATTGTTAGACCTATTAAAGATGTCAACGATCACTTGCTACTCCAGGCTGACTTAGATAGACTGAGCGATTGGTGTATGCAGAACAAAATGACACTCAATACCAAAAAATGCTATAGCATTTCGTTTACCAGGAATAAAAGTACCATACCCACATGTTACAATATCGGAGGCACCCAACTTGAAAAGGTGGATACAATCCGTGACCTAGGAGTAGCAATTGATAGCAGACTAGATTTCAATACCCATTTTAACAACATAATTAAAAAAGCGTCTCGTATGTTGGGATTTTTACTGAGAAACACTAGACAGTTCGGTCTTGCTCGTACTAAAATATTACTCTACAACGCATTAGTCAGAAGCAACCTTGAATATTGTTCCCAAGTCTGGACACCCTATTACGAGACACATAAAAATCGAATAGAAAAGGTACAGAGGCGCTTTTTAACACATTTAGGATTTGCTCATTACAAAAGGCATGCCAAGCTTACATCATATAAGAAACGACTAAAATTCTTCAGGCTCGTTTCATTAAATGATAGAAGGAAGGTACTAGATTTAATGTTTCTTCATAAATTGGTTAATGGTAAGGGACTGGATTGCCCAGAATTATTCAGCCTAATTAAAATATCGATACCTGCAAAGTTACCTCGTCCTGGTATTTACAAGTTGTTTAGTCTTCCGTTCGCAAAAACAAACTTGGGTCAAAATTCGGCCATTCTAAGAATGACAAAAATGTACAACCACATTCCAGGCTCCGCGGGAGTCGATATATTTCACGATAAGCCTATCCAATTCAAAAAGAAATTAATAAGATATTTTGATTCTTACGATAGAGATATTTGATGCTTTGTGGATATCTTTATATAATTAAACGGTCAAACTCACGTGTATTTAGTCACTACACTCACTACGACGTTGCATGTTTACGTGTTTTCCTTCTTTTTTCTCTTCTTCTTCGCACTTTATTTTTTTCTTCCTGTTTCTATCCATGAAGGTCTATGCCATAGTATTTCTCTTCGAGAATCATTAATGAGCGTTATTAACTATCGGCGACCTTTATGGATGCAAATAGGGAGTGTGTTGTCATTTAAAAGCACTATGTATTTTTTTTTTACTATTATTGGAATTGTTATGTATAAGTTTAATGTTACCGCAAGTTCGTAAAAGACATATATGTATGTTGTGGTTACCTATAATTGGATAAGCATCAGCCACGAATTAATCTAAATGTATTTATAGTATGTAAGATGTGTTATCTGTTGGTAATCCTTAATAAACAAAATAAAAATAAAAATAAAATAAAAAATAAAGAAAAGTGGCACTAAAAGTCATTTCTATCATGTTTCAGTTGAAACTAATAACGCTCACTTACAATAAACTATAATAAAAAAACTCAAATAATAAAAAACGTTGTGAAGTGAGCAATAAGTGTCAAATTTGCGAACAACACCGCAAAATAGTAGAAACTTTTTATGTTTAAGGAATAATGATGCTATACCGTAAGGTGACCAAATGTCAACTGTCAGAACTGAATAGCGGAGCAAAAGGACCGCAATATGTACTTCTGCAGCCCATTTTTTGGGGCCATTTTTTGAGCTGTTTGGGGATCCACTTGTATATTCTAAATCAATGTTAGAATGTAATAAAGGTTGCAATACACTTGTTCAGTCATTAAACTTATTTTTTTAATAACTCAATAACAGTAAGAGTTAAGATACTAGTTTCTTAGACAAATTGATTATTTTTGACCTAAATAAGCTTCCCTTTAATTTAACGGAAATCACAAAAACACGGTGTATACAGGGAGATGTCATCACCCCTAAGCTGTTGACCGCTGCACTGAAAGATGTCTTTAAGAGTCTGGACTGGGAGAAGGCTGGGTATTACCACAAAGTACCCAAATATAGAGGGTCTGTTTCATAGAAGGCTCAAATAGTTCGGAATATGTTACAAAAGATGTCACTAGGAGCACGATTGATTAGTAATAGATTTAGTTTTATTTGAAATCCAGATATTTACTACCTGTTAGTGCACAGTTTTAATTAATTTAGCATCATACATCGAAAATAGTCAAAACCACCCTTTCTAGAAGAGTAAATTAGTAAATAAAAAAATTAACTATTTTTGGAATAAATTGATTTCAGCGCCATCTATTATTGCACGTACATATTTTTATGCGTTTTTCTCGATACGCGTCAAACAGTACACTGCTCGAGTCTTGACAGAAATAATCTATAGATGTCGCTAAACAAAATCTTGCATATATTGATTTTAAACGTTTAAGGAGGTCTAAAAAACCAAAAAACTAATAAATACAATAAAAAAAAAGTAAAAAGTCCCTACATCACTAATAATAACAAAAAATAACTACATTAGAAGTCATATGCTAGGATTTGAACCCGTAACATAACAACTGATAACAATAAATAGCTGATTAGGGTATATCCGAATTATATAACAAATACATTGCGGCGCGGCGTTGCCGATGTCAGCATTCTCTTTGCTTTACCGTAATCTGACGAGCTGGCAACAAACGAAACGAGAGGCATAGAAAATTGAAGGTAACCTGAGCATTGCATTCTGTTTCTATTCTACGCTTCAATACCAAACTCACATAGCGAAATAATAATTAAACTTTTACTAATGGCACTCTATCTATATCATTGGCAATAAATAGCTCTACTCTGTCCAACATCCAACAAACTCTGTAAGAAAAAAAGGGCTAATACTAATTTTCTCTTATTGTGTCTACATTTTTTGAATTTGCCATTGTGTCCATTCTAAGATCCAAGATGGCGGGAACTTTTTTTGCAATTTTCATCATTATACTCGTTTCAGACTAATTCTCATACGTGGAATACGATTTCCGGGTCCATTCTAAAATCCAAGATGGCGGGAACTTTTTTTTTCCAATTTTCATCATTATACTCGTTTTCGACTAATTCGCATACGTGGAATACGATTTCCGAGTCCATTCGAAAATCCAAGATGGCGGGAACTTTTTTTTGCAATTTTCATCATTATACTCGTTTCCGACTAATTCGCATACGTGGAATTCGATTTCCGGGTCCATTCTAAAATCCAAGATTAAAATTTTATTACCAAAATTGTGGTGGTATTAAAAGTAAATTAGTCAACATTCGTTTAAATTTATTACAATGTAACTATGATGTTATAGTGTTGACAGAGACCTGGCTAAGAGACGATATACTGGATGCAGAATTGTTTGACAGCAACTATAACGTGTTTCGTCGCGACAGGGACCTGCGAGGCATGGCGAAGAAGGGCGGCGGAGGCGTCCTTATAGCGGTAAAATCAACGATTCCGGCCACCCGTAGATCTGATTGGGAATCTAATTCAATCGAAGAAATTTACATTGAAATAGGTAACCCTCGCCAAAGACTAATAATAAACGGTGTGTATATCCCGCCCAAGTCTAACATATTAGTTTATCAAAATTATTGTAGTAAACTTGAAGGACTCAGCGCAGCGTCAAGCGACGCACTGTTCTGTTTAGCAGGCGATTACAATCTTCCAGAGTTGTCGTGGTCCATGTCAGCAAGGGGAGAACTGCTACCTAGCAACGAGAGTCAAAACCCATGCGCCTCAGTACTAATTAACCTTGCTGAAATGTTAGGATTACGTCAGTTTAACTTTATGAAGAATGTGAACTATCGAACATTAGATTTAATATTATGTAATGAGGAGTGTATAGTTACTAATCCAGAAATAGAATTAACGAATACTGATAGACACCACCCCGCCGTCGAATTTTCTATATTTCTGGCTCAAACATCGTGTATGCTTAATAAACCTTTAGCTAAATATAACTTTCGTAAAGCCAATTACACAGACATTTCAGAAATGATTAATGGAACCGACTGGCATGCAGAACTTGGCAATCTACAGCCGGAGGCAGCAGTAGATACATTTTATTCTTTAATATACAACATTATAGAGAAAACGGTGCCACTGAAAAATATCAACAGTAAAAACACACCCAAGTGGTTTTCACCGGCCCTTAAAAATACACTAAAAAGAAAAAATAAAATTTGGAAGCGTTGGAAACTATATAACGCATTAGCGGACTATGCTGAATTCTCTTTACTTCGAAAAAGATGTAAAATATTATTAAAACAATGTTTTAATACATACATTCAAAATACAGAACTAAATATTAAGACCAATATTAAATCATTCTGGTCATACATTTCAGCACTCAAAAGTAACTCCTCAAGTTACCCCGCGACTATGTTTTACAAGGATAAATCTTCACTCTCTCCGGAAGGGGCCGCCGAATTGTTTTCAGAGTTCTTTCAGTCGGTGTTTGAGCCACGTGATAATGACAGTTGCTTTGATTTGGATCATATTATCTCCTCGGAACCAGCAAGGCTTATAACAAATATTGAACTAAGTCGCAGTAAAATTCTAAAAAAACTAAAATGTACCGATATTAAAAAAGGGGCGGGGCCTGATAAAATAAGTCCCTTGTTTGTTAAAAACACCGCTACTGCTTTAGTCACCCCCTTACACATAATTTTTAATAAATGTTTGCAATCCGGAATTTTTCCTCGATGCTGGAAAATATCACACGTGACGCCTATACACAAGTCAGGGTCTAAATCCCAAGTAATTAATTACAGACCAGTATCGGTACAATCTATTATACCAAAAATTTTTGAAGCGTTAATTCATGACGTCGTATACCCGCTTGTCGAAATGAACATACTACCAGAACAACACGGTTTCATGAAAAATAAATCGACGGTCACTAACCTATTAGAATATACGGACTATCTCTTCAAATCCATGGATAAAGCGGAACAAGTGGACGTTATATTTACTGATTTTCGCAAAGCGTTCGATAAGGTCACTCACATTATTCCACGCATGCGAATTAGTCAGAAACGAGTATAAAGATGAAAATTAAAAAAAAAGTTCCCGCCATCTTGGATTTTAGAATGGACCAGGAAATCGTATTCCACGTATGCGAATTAATCAGAAACGAGTATAATGATGAAAATTGCAAAAATAAGTTGCCGCCATCTTGGATCTCATAATGGACCCGAAAATTGTATTCAACGTATGCGAATTAGTCAGAAACGAGTATAATGATGAAAATTGCAAAAAAAAGTACCTGCCATCTTAGATCTCAGAATGGACCCGAAAATCGTATTCCACGTATGCGAATTAGTCAGAAAAAAGTATAATGATGAAAATTAAAAAAAAAGTTCCCGCCATCTTGGATCTTAGAATGGACCCGAAAATCGTATTCCACGTACCTATGCGAATTAGTCAGAAACGAGTATAATGATGAAAATTGCAAAAATAAGTTGCTGCCATCTTGGATCTCATAATGGACCCGAAAATTGTATTCAACGTATGCGAATTAGTCAGAAACGAGTATAACCCAACTCTGTCAGGAATAACTAGGTACACTCTTCACGCTTCAAGTTCGTCTGTATACTCATTTTCACCCTGTATAATTATGTATGTAACACCCTGTATGTATGTATGTATCTATCGGATCTATGATCACTTTGTATAACTATAAAACGAAACGAAAGAGCTCGTGATTCTGAGTAGAAAAAATGTAAAAAAGTCCATATATGGAAAATTTTAAAAAACGACAACAAAATAAAAACCCGCCCGTTTGCACCTTGTAAAACACTGTTTTTACAAAATCAAAGATTATGCACAACAAAAAAATAAAAAAACAAAGTTTGAAAAAAAATAACATTTTCAGCGCGTATAGTTAGGATTTGAACCTGGTACCACTGCTTCACAGCCGAACGCATGAACCACAATACCAACCTCCCTATATCGTGGTACGGCAAAATATGCTATGTGTTGCAAGTGATCATGCGTTTCGTTCGTGGCAAGGTAGTGTATACTGTTTCAGAGCCATCTGTGCCAATGGACGAACAACAAAGGTAGTGTATATACTGTTTCAGAGCCATCTGTATGCCATGCTCACGAACAACCGTGGCGCCGTCTAGTAGTGACAACATTTCAGGTGGATGCATTTTAATGTATGGTGCTGATATATCTACTTAAACTAAATAATCTCTGGTATTACGTACGTGGACTGACGACCTGGTGAAGGTCGTGGGAGTCCGCTGGATGTGGGTGCCGCAGGACTGGTCATTCTGGCAATCTTTGGGGGAGGCCTATGCTCAGCAGTCTTTCGGCTGATATGATGATACATTTGGATACTTAAATTCATAGAAAAAAACCCATGACCAGGGAACAAATATTTGCGTTAAACACAAATAAATGCCTTCGTCAGAATCGAAGCCGGTACTTTCAGCTTCAAAGACATGGTCACTTCCAAATAGGCTACAGAAGCTAGCAACCATTGTATCAAACCAATTTAATCACTGTTTTTATGATGGTGATAAATGTACTGCTGCCACCACGCGGCTTATAAGTTATTTATATTTTTTACCAAATCCAACAAAACTTCTATTAGTTTTATGAATTAGTTCCCCTGTCGAATCTACTTAAAATTATAAGCCCTATTACACCAGAAAAGAAGCTTAATTCAAACGGCAGTTTAATTATAAATGAAAATCTTAATTGCTCAGCCAAGCTAAATCCCTGCTTAGGTACCAGGATCACATGACTGCAGAGGCGTACTCCAAACGCGTACAGACCTATAGTCTATACGCCAAACGGTGTTACCATTATGCAGATTTATTAAAATCGAGCAATACGTCTAGTTTTTCGTAGTTGATTATGTACGCGCTATTTTTGTTCACAACGGAAGAACAGCGCTGGCCTAGCCAGCTACATGCTGAGTTGTGACCTTTTTGTGGCAAGCTGTTGTTGTGTGCTTATTTGTAAATGTGTATATTTCCATCCTGCTTGTCATAAATAAATTTTATTTCATTTCATTTCATATTTCATTTTTATTTTTAGACTGGCAATGAAAAGTGTTTAAACAGAAAAGTGCTACTTTGTTCAAATTGTTCCGTCTTAGCAGGGAAGAAAAGACCCGTTTTCAAATAGGTAACTAGTGTGAAAATGATTGTTAATTATGACATGTCAATGACAGGTCACAGCCCCTCGGAGCGCTTTCCAATCCATGCGTTACATTGATCGTTAGAAACAAATAAAATTATTTGCTCAGTTAATTTAAATATATATGAACGGTTAATACTTGAAAACGATTGCTAGTATTTCAAATTATTACTCGTTTCTATGTACATATAAAAGCCCGCATATTGGAAACGCACTATATACATATGTACGCTACTGGATTTCATATTGTTCTTATAAATCCTGAAGTCTTAATATACTGGTCCGCAAACCTTGCATTTGAACTTAAAATAACTTTCAGTAAACGGCATATTTAACTGACTGTCGCTAGATCTTATATCATTGTAATAAGGTTTAAATTGGTTGATCAAACGCGGTACTCTAGCAGCATTCACAAAATGGGTAGTCCTTATGTCCTTCGCCATAAGGTTGATTACTGGTTAGTTAATTCGGTACGCGCTAGCCT
Source organism: Thaumatotibia leucotreta (assembly GCA_025490895.1). Taxonomy (NCBI): domain Eukaryota; kingdom Metazoa; phylum Arthropoda; class Insecta; order Lepidoptera; family Tortricidae; genus Thaumatotibia; species Thaumatotibia leucotreta. The sequence continues at coordinate 12,258 of JALPQI010012897.1, read as the reverse complement.
CTGCCCCAGGGGATACCGCATTGCCGCGAGTTAGTTTTGATAAATAAACTACAGGTCGTGTGTTGAACTTTAAAATTTTTATTTTGTTGGAAAAGCGGTAGGAAAATGGAGTTTGTCGGGAGTTAAAATGTTAACTAGTATTTATTGTACCGTCGGGGTTACAAGAATAAATAAAAATTAAAAAATATCGGGACATTCTTACACAAATCAAATAGTCCCATGGAAAGTTCAAATAACTGTATTTTTCATTACTACATTGTTTCTCCGAAAACCTTAAGAAAGTAATATCTTAAGCCTTGTACAGGCTGTCCCGAAACCACGGGACATAAAGAGAATGTAGGTCAGGTACCTTAAATATCGTAGGTATTTTGCTCACATAAGTTTATGTTATTTTTTAAAATTAGTAATTCTGTATTAACAGATTTTCTAAAAAACATTACATAGCATTTTTAAGTGTAAGTTTAAATAAATCTTAATTTAAAGTAATCGCTAATGCCGCGCTTAATTAACCAGCCGTATTAATTAGATTTACCAATCTTTGGGGGAGGCCTATGTTCAGCAGTGGACGCCTTTCGGCAGATATAATGATGATGATTAGATTTGCCACGAGTCACCTTCGCTCCAATCCATCAGTGCGAGCCCGATAGACTGCTTTACGTATGATTAAAAGCAAACGCTTCTTGCCTACTCATGGTACGGCTACAGGTACATTTCTCATCATACTCTTTGCGTAGAATACTAAAAACAGATTTTTAATTACTGCGGAAAAGAAAGTACCAGAAAAATCCCTAAGGATTAGACGGATCAAGCGAACCGAGATGAATCTGTAGAGCTTTCAACCCGATTTCCTTTAATTCATTTACATCTTGAAACGAAGCTTATACGAAAACTAAAATATCGATTTGGTTTGGTATTGATTTGACATGGATGGGGAGACTTGGCGTGGATAGGTTAATATTTCGTTTTTTTACATGAGACATATAGTGTGTTTCTGTTGTAAAAATCTATGTAAAAAATATATACATATTCGTTTAATCGTCGAAAAGTAGCTAATGTAAAAATGATTTTATTATATTTGGTGCGAGTACATTTAGATATAACTTTTAGAAAAACATTTTTTTTTAAAGATATATTATGTTTAGATAGTCATCGATCTGAACCTAAAAACACAAACTATAACTTAAATACTTAAGTAGGTATATAACACATTTCAATTTATTTATTCACTCATATAAGCTTACAGTTACATCCAATGCGCTTACACGGTAAAATAATATGTATACCTATGTAGTATTTGCATTATTAATACTAAAGTAACAAACGAAATAAAATTACAAAAAAAAAAACTACTCAAAGAATATGTAAAAAAGTAACAATAAAACTAACAAATTTAAAACTAATTAAGCTGGCCACAGGCTAGGGTCATCGTCGCAACTTTGATATGATGTATGGATGTACAAATTGTGCAAGTACTGCATGCCTTTATCGAGTCGATATACCATTTAAACAATTGTATAAACTTCAAAATACTTTAGAAAACACAACTAATTAGGACTAATCTAAAATCAAAAGTGAAATACAACTAACAACCCAAATAAACAAACTAGATAAAAAAAGTTAGCACAAAAAAGTGAATAAATGATATTTTTATTAGACAAAAATAGTTTGCCTGTTTATTGTTATAGTTGTTTATCTATCAATGGAAACACGAAAGTTTTACCAACTCGATTAAACACTTGATCAAACATCCTTTATCTCTCCCTTACCCAATTCCGCCGTGAATTCGCTTCTGCTTATTAAGCTTTTCTATACTCGTAGTTCGTTTTCTTTGCGTTACAAAGAAGATAAGCGATCATGATAAGTCTTTTTACTAAGAAACACTACTGAAAAATATGCCCCCGTAACAATACATACTAATATTGAAATATTTAGCGAAACGTAATTTAAGTCGATAATTCCTCGACATGTTTCGATCTATTTAGAGAATTCTCTAAATGGTCGAAAAGTGTCGAGCAATTATCGACTTAAATCACGTGAGAAATCAGTTTCGCGAAATATTTAAATATGTTCGAGTCTGACGTTAGTTTTATTATTTATTGAATTATTTGACACAATTTTAATAAAAAAAAATACAATATCGTCCCACAAAACTGTTACAACAGTTTGACTGTGGGAGCGGCAGTCTCTTAATTAATTGTTTTGACAGGGATATCATCGAACTGATTGTACTTAATAATAACTACCACTAAAGAAGCATTACTTAGCAATCAAGTAATGCTTCTTTAGCAGTCTCCTGAATTTATTATATTTTTTTTCATGTCTGATGGCTTCAGGCAAGCTGTTTAATAAATATACAGTTATAATTCTAAAATCCATACTAATATTATTAAAATGCGTCTCTAAACTACCTCTGCCTGCTTGTCTGTTCCCTCGTCACGTTATAACCGATGGGCTGATTTTGTTGAAAATTGGTTTAGTTGTACACACGAGAAAGGACATTTATCACAATAATCGCCTGTATGTGTAAAAAATCGCGGACACCAGCTACTTAGTTGTGAATAATTTGCATATTTACTTAAATTTTTTGCATGTCAAATCAAATAAAAAATTTCAATGGTTGAACTGGTTTCCAGGCTGTGGAATGAATAAATCATGTTTCCTTTTTCTCGTGTAAGATTCTGCAGGTGTTTGGTTCCGGTTTTATTGGAAGTCGGTTTATACCTAGAAAGCATACAATTCAACCTTTATGTAAAACCCCGCGTGTATAAAGTAGTCTTAAAAATCTTGCGTGATTTGGCAAAATATCAAACTAAATAAAAATTAACCCGGAAAAAAAAATTCAAATAAAAAAATACTCAACATACTAAACCCCTTATTCATAAACGTCTTTAACTTAGCAAGCCACTAAGTATTGTTTGTCCCTTTCGCTCTTATGCACATATTGATAAGACCGAAAGGAATAAACGATACTTAGCGGCGGCTGTTAGGAGTAGGAGACGGTTATGAATAAGGGGGTTAGTTAGGTTAGGTATAATTTCTGTCATATGTCAATTCTCATATTATTCACGCATCACGATAAAACGTACGTAATTTTTTGGTAAGTATGTCCGTCAGTCTCAGTTCCTGCTTTCCATCAGGTGGGCTGAGAGCTCAGCTATGCTATTCTTTTATTCACACATTCGACGCTGCGTTCGTCAACGAGCTCGACGAAGAGACAGCCTTCACTTCGACGTAGAGCGCAGCGCTGCGAAAAACGGTATTCACTAACGTAGAACAGCTCGTCGTCGAACTGTAGGTGGTAACTCTCGACGCAGTGTAGTTCCAGCTCACGCCGCATTCGTCGCCGAGCGCTAGTGTCGTTTAAAGTGCATTAGTGAATACTATTTTTAGGCTCGACGCTACCGCAGCGCTGACACAGCGCTGTTAGCAAGGCGGTTTCCTTAGTGAATATCGGTCGAAATCGCGAAGGAAAGATCGGCTGTTTCATACAAATTGGCGGCATTACGCCGGCCGAAATGTATGAAACAGCTGATTTTTTTTTCGCGATTTCGACTTTGTCCCCATAGTAAAAGTTGGTCAGTATGACCTACACATTCACTACGTAGGATTTGAACGGTCGAAAAAAAAACACCCTGTATAATACACGGTGGAATTTAATCGGTGAACAGGAACCCATTTTTCTAATTCAGTAATCGATGGCGGTCACGTTTATGTAGTACTTAAGTGGAACCAAGTTTTTTTTTTAGCATAACAAATTTTTATGTTGTAATTAAACTTTAATTAAAATTTATTGTCACCCTACTAATGGTTTAGTCTGAAAAGTTTAATACCTCTTTTCAAACTATCTGCCATGCATCGCTCTTATTTTACATAGGAATAGAGTCTATCGCAAAAATTAAAGCATGTGAGTGGTTATTGCTCATTTATGTTTTAAGTTTCTATGGCAAATTTTAAGCTAAAAAAAACTTGGTTCCACTTAAGTACTACATAAACGTGACCGCCATCGATTACTGAATTAGAAAAATGGATTCCTGTTCACCGATTAAATTCCACCGTGTATAAGGACATTTTAATTTTAATTTAGGTTATATAATTTAAATATATTGTACGCCTCTGGGCAGGACATGCTGTGCTATACCCTAAAAATATTAACTAACACCGTTTATGTAACTCATGACCATGCAATAAACTGATTTTGATTTTGATTTTGATTTTGAATAACACTGCAGTTGTCTACCTTCGCCACATGAAAAAACACAACAAACCATAAACAAGTAATTTAAAGCTTAACTTAACCCACCCTTATCGCGTCGCAATCGAAGAACACTTTTCCCTGACACGTTTCCACCCTTTCTCAGATTTCCCCATGGCTTCACAACTCTAATTGAAAGCGTTTACGCCCGTCAGTCTGCCACGACGTGTATAAAAGTGGAACGCGTCACTAGTTACGATAGTGCTTTGTTTTTTCATTGTTTTGCAGTATCATCATCATCAGCCTATGATAGTCCATTTCTGGACGAAAGCCTCTCCTATTAACTATGCGTATAGACGCAAGGTTAATACCCATAATCGCCTCGCAGGGCAAGCGGATTGAGATCGCAGTAATGTGTCCACTATGATGACGCTGCTGCCCATCATCAATCTTTAATCAAGTAATGGTCAGTGACAATCCCTTAGTCGACTTTTGCGACACCCGCAGGAGGAGTTGGGGTGGTGACAAATGTATTCTTACTGCTGTCACCACACGGCCAAGCGACAACGGGTCTACCAATATATTTTTGCTTGAATTAATTAATTGGTCAGCCTCCTTACCCTAGTTGGTAGTGACCTCGCCTACGAAACTAGAGGTTCCTGGTTCGAATCCTGGCGAGGGCTTTATTTGTGTATTCATTTATCACAAACATTTGCTCCTTGGTTATGGCTGTATGTTTATGGATGTGTATTTAAGTATCTGTACGTATATAATGTATCTACATATTATAGAATGTAATAGAATATGAGTATCAATTTAAAATCAATTTAATTTTTTCACTGCCAAAAGTAATAAAATAATTTTGTAACACAAAAATTATGATGTAATAGTACATTACGACACAAATGCGAAAAACATGAAATTCGAAACGAGTGGCTATGTTTTAAAACACGACCGAATGGAGTGTTATAAATCGACACGAGTTATGAATTTCCTTTTTGCACGTGTCTCGTACGACGTTTTTTAGTACAGATGGCCCTCCAAAGTTTTGGATCCGACGTAAAGTGAGCCACTTCTCGCACTAGCGCGTAAAAAATGCACCATCTGTACTTACTTAATAAATTGTTTTCATTAGCTTTTAATTGTGGCAATACTGGTCATTGTGGCAATCTTTGGGGGAGACCTATGTTCAGCAGTGGACGTCTTTCGGCTGATATGATGATGATGATGATGATTAGCTTTTAGTATTGCTACATTCTACTAAAACCTACGTTGGAGCATTCCATGAAAACATCTACTTTTTGTCGCTTACGAGTACGTGTCGCTATGGTAGCTACCCTAATAAAATATGCTAGCTGGTAGGAAACACTGTCGATCTTAAAGCCTTGATATGTTATTATTATACCGTAACTCAGCTTACTAATTTAATTTTTCAAAAGTATTGAAAAGACAGTTTCGCTTACGACACGTTTTCATGGAATACTCCTTATAGGTAGTTACAGTTTCAAGTAATATCAAAAATACACACTGAATACTACACATATTGAATTAATCCGCATTGCAAACTCAGTTGTAATATCCCTGTGTTGTAAACTAAATGGGCGCGTCGTATTTCATTCCCGGATGTAATATACTAAAGAGGCCGCAGCCTCACAACCATATGGGTTTCTATCCTTACTATATGGAAGGTCCCGATCCGTAACTTTTCTTTACTCTCTTTCTGTTTGACGTAATTTTTTTGAAACTCTTGTGATGCCCCGGGTACAAATATAATTTTCCTAACTCGTGCGCAAAAATGAACTTTGCTTACACGTGCAAAAACTTTACTAAGCTCGTTTCACTCGGGCTCCAACTTTCACCCTCGCCGAAAAGAAGTTTTCCCGCACTAGTTAGGAAATGTACTATTAAATTAATATTTTGTCAATTATTAATGTAATTTTCTCTGTTGTAATTTATAATTTTTAATCTATTCTGTTGATATAATTATAATTACGTTTCTGTTTTATTGACATTCGAACATTTTATTCTTATTTTTATAATTTTTGTCTTAGGGTAAAGCGATTGTTACTTATGTATCTTCATCATTATTATTTTATTATTGTCATTCAAAATCGCTGTATTCTCCTACCTACTTGAATAAATGCCTTTGACTATTGACTTTGACCATATGAGTTTGCCGCTATAAGTGTAAGACCTGAGGTTCTACCGCTAGCCAACGAAGCGTTACCTCTCTGTCACACTTACGTACGAATTCACAAGTGCGAAAGGCAACACTTCGTTCGTGGTTTGCGGTAGGACCTCTGAGGGTCGAGCGTCGAGCGTGACAAGTGTAAAAATACTGTTTCTTCTATTGCCAACTCATATAGAAATGAGTCATATAAAGAAATTTGTTCGTATCATGAGCGCATACAAACCCTAAGCGGTCGGCAACTAATTTGATAACACCCTGTATAGTGTATGTCGTGAAACGCGTTAGCAGATATATTTTCACAATAATACGAATAGAAGTAATAAATAGTTATCATATTTTAAAGACAAAACGGGTCTTAAGACGACTCAGAGTCTGCCTGCGACCACGGGTGTAACGTCATGCCCGAAACGTCAGGATATAATTAAACGTAAGTTTACGCAATTAAGACCCGTTTTGTCTTTAAAATATGAGTGATAATCGTGAAAGTTTAAATCAAATAGTTATCAGTAATTTAAACTATGGGCGGGTTCGAATTACTGTCCAATTCCAGAAATAATTATAAAGTAATTTCAGTTGTTCCACACAAAAGTGTAGTAAGTACAGTTCGCAATATTATAAATGCTTGTATCAAAGATTTAGTACCTACATAGAGGACGGGAATCGAAGGGTTATAGGCCGCGTATCTCTATCTGACCGAAGGAACTGAGGCCTTGGAACCTTGTTTCTCGCCGAGATTTGTCTAGTGCTTTTCTCAAACTTGCGATTAGAAAAAACGAACTGTTTTCGCTAAACCATGCCATTTCATCATCATCATATCAGCCGAAAGACATCCACTGCTGAACATAGACCTCCCCAAAAGATTGCCGCAATGACCGGTCCTGTGCCACCCGCATCCAGCGGACTCCTGCGACCTTCACCGGATGGCCCTCCGAAGTTTCGACCTGGCAAGAAATTAACCACTTCTCGCATTAGTGCGTAAAAAAGTACCGTCTTACATATTTATTTCATCACTGTTTGACCAAACTTCCGAGTCATAAGGAGAAATATCCGAAAATGAAAGTCGTAAGACGAAATACATACTCGTGAATAGCTGTACTAGTTATTTGCTCATTAGTATTACATATTTTCAGCGGTTATTTAGTCCGACTTTGCCTAATGGGTAAGAAAATACGAAATCAATAATTTATATTAATGCCTTACCAGCCGATATCGCTCAATCGTTAAAATTATTCCACGTATCGATTTTAGGCTGTATTTCAAGAGTCGTAAAGTCTACTGGTGTATTTATGGATTTGTAATCGAAACCCGTGGTTCTGTACTGCTGCCATGAGTTTGCCATGGGGATAAATATCATGTTTTACCAGGGCCGGATTTAGAGGTTGAGAGGCTTCGGGGCACCAAAGGAGTGGCCCCCAATTATTTTCCAAATAAATTATTTTTTGTGGAAACAAGTATACATTACCTATTTTATTATTTAACAAACAAATTTATTAATTTATTTATTTGTCAGCCTCCGTAGCCTAGTTGGTAGTGACCCTGCCTACGAAGCTGGTGGTTCCGGGTTCGAATCCTGGTAAGGGCATTATTTGTGTATTTATTTATCACAAATATTTGTTCCTTGGTCATGGCTGTCTATGTATATAAGTATCTATCTATTATATATATCGTTGCCTGGTACCTACATCACAAGCCTTAATTGAGCTTACCGTGGGATTAGGTCGATTTGTGTAAGATGTCCCAAGATATTTATTTATTTATTTTTAATTTAAATATAATCGGAAACGAGAATTATCTGAAATTAAACGAACGGAATCTTCCGAGCTTTTTTCGCCGAAAAATCGTTGATGATTTCGCTCAAATCTAGTTCCCGGAGTAGATCACAATACTCAAAAAAAATGTTTACTAGTGTTACTAGTTGGAATTTGATTTTTTTTTCTTGGGATTCTTGTACCGCCCGTGGCACACGCAATGTTTTAAAAAGTAAATAAAATGGTCTAAATTATTTCTCAAATTCAAAGATGACTTAAATTTACCATTTTTATAACAGAAATCCCGGCAAGGCGCGCACCGCCGCCGCCGCCCGCCTTTGTGCTGGGGGCGCCGCGCTAGTGCGACGTAATGTTGTATGAAAATCCTTGATTGGCCTAGGGCGTAATAAGGCATCTACGGCGCGCATCGCCGCAGCGCATTGGCGCACTTACCGAACAGGTGTGATGAAAAAATAGTTTACATTGCAAGCCCCTTCTTAAAGTACACTGGCATTTAAATTTTCTTACAATAGAGAAAAAATAGGGTCGGTTTAAAAGTGAATGATATTGGCACAAGCGGTAATCATAGAAAATGTTATGTACCTACCTAAGTTATTCACATCATCAGCCTATGATAGTCCACTGCTGGACGTAGGCCTCTCCTATTAACTATGCGTATTGACGCATTAGGAGGTAAATGCCCATAATCGCCACGCTGGGCAAGCGGATTGGCGATCGCAGTAATGTGTCCGCTATGATGACGCTGCTGCCCATCATCCATCTTTATTAAAAAATGGTCAGTGACACTTCAATCCCTTAGTCGACTCTTACGACACCCGCAGGAGGAGTTGGGGTGGTGACAAATGTATTCTTACTGCCGTCACCACACGGCTTTCTGCCTAAGTTATTCAGACTCAGCAATTTAGGTGGCTGTACCATTTGTGTTAGCAAGTATCAGTTACATTAGCGTTTGCTCGATATGATACGTAAGGTAGTCCATCATGCTCGCTGCACCACATCACTCCAAGCGTGATAGACTCCTTTACATAGACTAAGTGCTAATGTAACCGTTACTTGTTAACTCATGGTTCGACTTGGTATAGAAGATAACTCATGGTAAACTGAAGATAAAATGTGGGCACTGCCGCAAGGGACTTGGCAAGCTTCCATATTTGCAAGCGAAACTTCATTTAAGTAAATTATAACTCCTCGCCGTTATTATTTCCTGGTGTTTCGAACAAAATGTTAAGGCCATTACTTACGTCTTGTGTTTTTATACAATGTTGAGTTACCGTGTGGTGATGCGAGAAGAATTAATTTGTCACTGACCATTCTTTGATAGAAGATTGATAATGGGCAGCGTATGGACAGCGTATGGACGCATTAGGAGGTAAATGCCCATAATCACCACGCTGGGCAAGCGGGTTAGCGATCGCAGATGCAGTAGATTGTCCACTATTATTCATGATGCTGCTGCCAATCATCAATCTTCGATAAATAAATGGTCTGTGACACTGCAATCCCTTAGCCGACTCTTACGCCACCCACAGGAGTAGTCGGGGTGGTGACACATAATATTCTTACTACCGTCACCACACGGCAAAGGCAGTCATATAAAATACAAAGACAGATAACATTTATTGGACAGATATTTATTTTCAGGGATGACAAAACTAGCCTGCTACCGTGAACACCGAATATCGGAGTTTTATCTTTAGTCACTCCAACGAAGGCGTCTTTAGAGTGACAGAGAAAAGTCACCGTGTATGGAAGTGTGCTTTCTTGTTACCAGATTCCTTCACATTTATCCTATACATCTAGCTCAGCATCATTGACTTTACCAGCTTACCAATTTATTTACATAAAAATGCTCAAAAATATGTCCTATGCACATTAATTCTTTGTAACAAAAACGCCGTAACATATTTATAAGAGGATTCTTTCAATGTATGTATATCGACGCTTATCATGACAACGCTGCACATCAAGACACTACCATGTCGTAATTTGAGTTCTGACAATGAAGCACTAGAATTCCAATTGCACGCGAGTATTATTTTGGATTACAGTGTTGTTCATGATTCAGAGTTCGAACAAAATAATGTGCGTCATTGTTCGCAATAATATTGAAATGACTGCAATGTTGATTAAATGAATAATTAAACGAATAATTTATTGAAATTAGATTTTGAAGCTCTAAGGTGACTATTTATAAAGGTTTTCATAGTTACTGATGTGAAAAAGGTAATTTTTTGAAACTGATTAAATGATTAATTATTCAATCCACTTTGGAGTCTTGTCCATATTATTGCGAACAATGTCGTCTAAAGTACATTAGTGAATACCATTTTTAGGCTCGACGCTGCCGCAGCGATGACACAGCGCTGATAGCAAGGCGGTTTCCTTAGTGAATAACACTGCTGGTAACAAGAAAGTACACTTCCATACAAATTTTCTGGGACATTTTGGAAAATGTGATGGTTTTTGCTCAGCATCGACTAGCCTGGTCTGGGTGCTTAGACAAGTTGCCAATCGCTAACGCTTAATCGTCAGTCGTAAACGAAAAGCTAACTGTCTTTGTCGCACTAATATGAAAGAGTGACAGAGAAGGAAAACTACGCACATTTTTCCGATCTCTGATGATAAGCAACGAATGATATCACTCATTAAGATAAGTGTAACGAGCCCACTTGAAAGCGTTACGTTGTTTTGTTTCGAAGTTCCTGTGGGCCAACCAAGTAACGTCCTATTCTAAGTTGCGTAAGTTGCGAACAGGATGTCATTTATTAAATTATTCGCCTGCCAGGAAGGCAGTAAATCTTAAAAATGAGGTTGTGCGGCTAAAAAAGTTACAAAGTTATGCAAATTAATTATGCATTGGTTGCGAAGATGAGAGAAGCCATAGACGGATCTTTTGGACAGTTCTGATATTAAATATTTAGAAGCAGCAAATCTTTATTATACAAAAGCATTGATTTAGAATATATAAGTGGATCCCCAAACAGCTCAAAAAAATGGCCCCAAAAAATGGGCTGCAGAAGTAAATATTGCGGTCCTTTTGTTCCGCTATTCAGTTTTGACAGTTGACATTTGGTCACCTTACAGTATAGCATCATTATTCCTTAAACATAAAAAGTTTCTACTATTTTGCGGTGTTGTTCGCAAATTTGACACTTATTGCTCACTTCACAAAGTTTTTTATTCTTTGAGTTTTTTTTATTATAGTTTATTGTAAGTGAGCGTTATTAGCTTCAACTGAAACATGATAGAAATGACTTTTAGTGCCACTTTTCTTGGTTTTTTTGTTTGGCTCTGTGCGTCCATTTATTATTTAATGTCATTGTATGTACAAAGAGAACGTATCCTTTTCAACCAACTTCAAAAGGAAGAGGTTCTCCATTTGGCTTAATCTCTTTTGTATATATGTTACGCATTATCTTTGAAAATTAGGGCGATTTTTGTAAAGATGTCCAAAAATATTTAAATCAAATTATATAAAAAAAATCGTTTTAGGCCGTTAACCGCAGATGTAGGTAATCATCAATGCTAACTGACATGTATCACGAGACATTTAGTAGGAAAACAGCTCATTCCCCACCGAGCATTGGTTAATAATCATACATGAGAGAGGAAATCGAAAAAAATATCATTGTAATAGAATCCTTAATTATCGTTACAAAACTGACCACGCTATTCGTCGGTTGGAACCCAAATCTCACTACGTAACAAAATAAATACTCGTACCTACTTGAAAAGCTCGTATCTTAGTTCTGATTCATTACCGGCTTACGAGGTTGCTTTGGAGGAGGAGTTTTGGTTGTCAGCAGGTTTACTAAAAATGCTCGTACGGTCGCTATCAGGATGCTTAGCCAAGTTGCCAATCGCTAACGCTTAGTAGCGTATCGTAGTTTTCCCTCTCTCCACTCTTTCATATTAGTGTGATAAAGATAGTTAGCTGCTGATGATTGGTTCATCAAAGTTTCGATTGGCTATATTCTATAAGCATAATATGTCAAAGATGTTGCGCCAAAATATGCGCGGTGTAAAGGAAAGCGCTATGTCCTGCCCATCTTGCACAATTGAACAATTCTTTTTGGGGGCATTCTTGAGCTGGCGTTAGACGTCCA
>JALPQI010012896.1:0-33662 GCA_025490895.1 Thaumatotibia leucotreta | reverse complement strand
CATATTTAATATTTATTCAAATAATCGATTTTGAAGAAATTTTTATCAATATGAACGTACTGTTTATTTTCATATTTCATTGTAATTTTTAGGCTGGCAATAGAAAGTCCTTGAACAGAAAAGTACCACTTTGATCCCTCCTAGCAGGCAAGAAAAGACCCGTATTCGAATAGGTGGTGTGAAAAGTAAGTTTGTGTTAACGCGGTGGCAGCTCATGGTAAGCAGTAAGCAAACTATACAGGGCCCGGGGCTACCGGGAATCCTTTCGATCGTTTATTTGCTTTGCTCTTTCCGGGATCTTGCCTATTAGAGCAGAAGCGAAGCAAATAGAGAAAACTTACAGTTTTTTATTTTATTTAGTACTGCACTTTTGAAATAGCGTGGTTACGGCAGTAAGAATACATTTGTCACCGTCCCAACTCTTTCCGTGGGTGTCCTAAGAGTCGACTCATTAGTCAACTCTGACGCTTTTTAAAAACTGTGATCTCCAATCCGCCTGCCCAGCGAGGCGATTATGGACATGTACCTCCTTATGCCGCTATACGCGCTGATTGTAGGACATCCCTACGTGAAGATGAACGACTGATGATTTAACACATTGAGCGCCGGGAACTGGGTTCGGCTACGAGCGTAGCACTCGTTGGCAATGAAGTAATTGGTTAGAACTCGCCTGGTCGATGCTCTCGCGCACTGAGATCTCATGGAAGCACACGCAGCCGATCTCCTTGCCGCGGCGCTGCCCCTCCTCGGTAGACACCATGCGGTCACCAGGCTGGTCCACCTTATTGCCCACCAGCACCACTGGAGTCTCCAGCACACTATCCTGTAAACATAATTACCTCTTACGCGATGCAGGCAGTTGGATTTGGCTAAATGCAAAAGGGTCTTTTCAAAAATAATATAAGTAAAATAGTGCCGTTAAATTTTGTTTTCATTACATCCCTTTACTGTGTAATTTTTTTTGCAATAGACACAAAGGACTCCAAAGGCAAGCTAAAGCCCATGCCTCGAGCGGTAGAGTCAATTTTGCCCCAGAACCGGCAAGGAGAGTTTCGAGACTTTCGAAATTTAGTTTTAGTCTAGCTTAAAATTTCTCAATGATAGTTAAAATGTATTTACTTTTCAAAATCTTATTACTCTGTGTGCCTATAGGGCCAATGTATACAAGTATTATCAAATGATTGAAATTAGCCGAAGAGTAAATAAAATTACAAACACATGTTTTTGGGCGCCGTTCAATGACAGTAGTGTACTTTGGTTTATCGAATTCTCGAACACAACAACTGTAATATAATATAATGGTTCTCTGGCTCATTATTTCAAATTATATTCGCGTCCTCGACCCCAATCACATAAAAGGAAATCAAGGATTTACAGGAAAATCGCTAGACCGCCCGGTGTGCAGTAGCGGTACCATGAGTTTTTAAGTATCGATTACGTTAGGTTTTAGTCGATACGTAATATAAACGATAATTATATTGCGTGGAGCGAGCACGAAAGCGAGTAGCCGTATAATGAGTTGCCAAGTAACGGTTACATTCGGTTTTACTCGATACATCTCGATACTCGATATGCGATGAATAAGTGCGAGCGCGATAGAATGCTTTATGTATCGACTAAAACCTAACGTAACCGATACTTCAAAACTCATGGTACGGCTACAGGACCCATAAATTACGCCACGTCTAATAAAATTAACCTTCATTGATGACGCGATCCGTCGCCGCCTTTTGTTGTAGTTGATCAGAAATTTGAGCCGGTGGCACTCGTCGAACGAGCACTTGTCCGTGACCGAGTACATGAGGATGAACGCCTCGGCCCATCTGATGTTGCTCTCTAAATTCGTGTACTCACTCTCCTGGACAGACGATGGAAATGTATCAATAATTATTATATTACCGAACATGTTATAGTGTTTATTCCTATACTAGTTTAACTACTATACCTATTCAAGGTGGCCATTTAACCAACACTTTCGCTGACAGTTAAGGAGTTTATAAGCACCCCTTCCGTCGACGTACTGTCACCGTTAGTTAATGTTTAATATGCACGAAATTAGAGCAGGTAAGGCAAAAGGTTTGGTAATTAAAACAGGGCAAACTGAAACTTCGCCTGTGTAATAATTAATTAGAGATGAGGAAAGAGCAACGTTTGTTTCATTTATCCGACTGGACATTATTAGGCATATTATTGCTTTGAGGATTTCAAACGAGGCCCGAGTTTGATTCAAAATAAATCTATATTTAATTTATTATTTAATTATGCGTGGCATTCCCTGCCCCAATTAAATCTTATTCTTGAGCAAGCTTTCTGAATACATAATTCTTATTTAACTAATTAGCACCAATTTGTCCTGCGCAAACTTATTTTGGTTCGGGTTAAAAGAAATCATAAATACGAAAACGAAATTCATGGAACCGTAGGAACGGAAGCTAATTTCGTGAGCCCTTGGCATCATTTCTTTTTGGGGATTATTACAAAGCAATGTTGAAGGTACAAACGAAATATGATTTAGACCGATTCCTCACTTATCGCCTAAAACAGCTTTACACTTAGCGCACACAGTGAGGATGCGTATATTGTTCGAATTTTAATTTCACGCATTATTCCCCAATTTTTGGCGGGTCTTTGTCCCTCGACAAAGAAAGCGGAAACATCATTACGACCCGCTACACATTGGTTCGTAAGTAGTTAGTGTCAGGCCGTGGGTTCCTCGAACCGCTAAGTATGCTGCGGATTTAATCAAACGAATTCGTGCAAAAATATTTCATCAACAATCTTTTCTTTTATCAGTGGGCGGTGAACGACTACCTACCTAAATTGAATTAGAAGAAAATATAACTCACGTGAGGATCGCCCGCAGAGTCCAATATTTCAAAATAAACCATCTCGTTGTCAATTACAGTTTGAAAGGCGTAGATCTTCTCCAAATTGGGGTCATATTCCCCTATAAAGCGCCGGGTAATGAATCGCACCACTAACGCTGTAAGACAACAAGGGTCGAATTTAGGGACGCGTACCTAGCTAAAAGGCTGCTGCATTGGAAGGTTTCTTACTTATGCACATCTTATTTTAAAAAATCGAATACTTTGATGGTCGAACACTATATTATTATTTACAATAAGCAGGAAATAAATTTTTCACACCACCTATTCGAATACGGGTCTTTTCTTCCCTGCTAGGAGGGACCAAAGTGGCACTTTTCTGTTCAAGGACTTTCTATTGCCAGCCTAAAAAAATATATGAAAATAAACAGTACGTTCATAATTGATAAAAATTTCTTTAGAATCGATTATTTGCATAAATATTAAATAATAATAAATATATCACATATATCTTTTTCCCCTCACTAGCTCGTAAAGCGCTCGTTTATCCTTTAATACGAGCGGGTAAAAACGCTTTTTACACACTTGTGAATAAAGTAATTTGACATTTCTCTAATTCCTATAGCCCCCTACTGCCTAGTATAAGTGGATCTGTATGACCGTAGTAAACATGCGCAATCGGAGCTCACATGTTAAATTGGTCGTTTCTCATGTGACTTTGTAAGCCATTGGCAATATTTAAATTCCATAAGTAACTCTTTTCTACGATACGTTTCGACATTGAGTTTTCAATAGTTTCTTTAAGTTAATTTACATTTGGATGAGATTTGTAATCATATTTCCTCGCGATAGTGAGGGGAAAAAAGTTGTATTACACTTGGCGGCAAAGTTTGTTCAACTCTCGTGCCTTGAGACCTTCGCAATGCTCAAGATTCCAGTTTTTGAACCACTCGCTACGCTCGTGGCTCAATTTTGGAATCTTTCGCTAGCTCAGGTCTCAATATTGGCACGACAGTTAAACAACAACTTTGCCCCCTTGTATAATAAATAACTATTGTTTTTCTCATAGGTGGTGTGAAAAGCAGTATGTGTCACACGGTATCAAAATTATTTCGTCTTGGGCGTTAACGCTTGAATCCTTCATTCATTACGCTCAGGATTCAATATACGCCCACGCCGGAAATATACCATTTTGATCCCTTGTGACACAATCTACTATAACATAGTTTTTTTTAAACAAGTAATTTAATTAGGTATGGGCGTGGTTACCTAACTTTATATTGAAAATAAATTAGTATCTAACTACTAAAAGCTTAACAAGGAAGTCCTGTTTCGTAAATACTGTAGGGCATTAAGTAGGCATGATATATTATTGCGCTAGATTTACATGTTATATACCTAGGTTATTTTACAGCAAATTATATTAGGTTAAGTAGATTAGTTAGATTTAATCTATGTACATAAATATTGTAGTTTTGAAAATAAATATATAAAAAAAAAAGTTTAATATTAGTATTACAATTATATTTATACATATATTGTTTTCTATACACTTAATCCAGTCGCTGGTGCTATTCGATATCGTCAGGTCGCCCTATAAATATGAATACACCATTCAACTCATTCACTCTCGTAAAAGTCTGGTGGTCTTCAGTTCAAGCTATAAAACACTGCAGTGTGTTTTGCAGTATTTTATATGTAGCTTGAATGAACTGAAGAGCACCAGACTTTCTGATATCAATCACGAGTTTTCTAGCGTCTATGCGTCTCGAGTATGAGAGATGACGGATAGAAAATAAATTATGGAGACAATTGTGATTATTGCCTCTGTAAACTTATGATGAGCTATTCCAGCTTTTGCGGCTAACAGAAGGGAATGTATTATTTTTGGCCAAAACTAATTAATTTAGTTATTGGTACCTAACCGAACAAACATTTTGTGAAAAAATTTTTTGGGTTGCTTCCTCAGTAGTCTGACATATTAATTACTAAAATACAAATATACAAACGGAGCACACTGCTTATTAAATTTATCCGTCTTTACTTTAGCCTCGCGACTACCGCGAGTTTACCGATTTACCACCCGGGGTAGCAATTTACAAAGCTATAAGCTATAATTTTGTCGCCGTCTCTCTTTCCAACAGCCATATTAAAAGGAGAGGTAAAATTGTAAATTGTAGCTTTATAAAACGCGATTCCGGTATATTAACTTGGCAAAAGTCATTGTGGGTCGTGGCGCGTGTCGGGACATAATGAAGTACGTGCAGACAACGGAGCGGCGAGGAAACCGTATTGTGTCATTCGATACAGCCTGCGAGTAACTTAAGACAAATCAATTACTCGTTGTTTGCGATTAGACCACGATTTGTACTTTACTCTCTTATTGCTCCCGGCGGTGCTACCTACGGCTATAGATGAGTTATGAAATATTTACTCTGTCACAATCACAACACAACACAGCGCGAGAGATGAACAAAGAGACGTCGATCAAAGAAGGACTTTTTAATTTCTGTTTACCAAAAAAATTACAAATTCTGTGGTAAAATTCTCTTTGATAAAATGTCATTACTTAAGCAGTTTAGAAGTTAGTAAACACAGTTTAGCTATTTGCTAAAGTTTTTAGGAGAATAAATAATAACGGCATGGTACAGTTTGTACAGTCACCGGCAATATATAAGTATCTTGCGCTATGAAGGCCGCAAAAATAGTTATCTGACACCATCCAAATAAATGTTTAGGTACTGAATTAAGAGCTCGGAGTAGATTTGAAAGCCAAAATCGGGAATAATGTGATAATGAATGCATATATTTTTTATATTTATTTTGTTTAATAACTAATAAATAATACTGACATATAAAACAAATAAAAAATACTTACATATAAAACAATACTATAATAAAAATAATGTATTTACAGAAAACGATAAAGGTACCAGGTAGCTCCAAATAACGTACGAAGCAACTTGTTAAATTTAACGGAAATAAAAAAAACACGGTGTTATACCTACGAATAAAAAAGGTACACGTGAATTATACGCGATACTTGTCATTCAAACGGGATCGGTGCGCCACTAAACACTCGGCAGTAGCCGAAAGGTATAAAAATGTATATTAAATACACGCACGCGCAGCGGAACTAGCAGAAGGTATAGACAATAGGATTTAGTCTAGTTATTGAGATTTGAGATAGGTAACTAATGACAAATAACGGCAGCTGAGCATAGCCGCATCCGTGAATGGCAATCTGTGTAATCTCACGTATTAAATCTGAGCACTGTGGGTACCTACAAGTACATAGTAGATATATACTTGATGTGTTCAATCAAAACTATGGAAAACAGATAAACTCACGTATATTAACTTCGTCCCGACGTTTCGAACACTTTACAGGGTTCGTGGTCTGCGGGACACTGTAAAGTGTTCGAAACTTCTGGATGAAGAAAAATTCAATAAATATACGCGAGTTTATCTGTTTTCCATGGGTTTAATTCATGTTTAATCCTCGTGGTAACCGAAGAAAATATTGTTTTCAATTCATTTTAGATTTGGTCAAAATTAAATGCAACGCAGCAGATCCGAATACTGTGAATCGTACTGTGATGTCTTGGCAAAATTTCGACGACAACTCCTCGGAATTTCCTAGTTCTCCCAATAGGTCGGTAATCTTTAGGGCATTACACCAGCTACCATAAATTATTAATTGAATGAAGCTATTATGATTCTGATGATTGCTCACCAGATTTTCCTACTCCAGATTGTCCCAAGACCATGATTTTAAACGGCTTCGGCTTGGGGTAGAGGCCGAGCTTGGCTAGCGAAGACTTGGGCGAGGTCGAAGTACTCATGGTTCAACCGCCACAGTTTATCTGATGTCCATTTGTTATATCTCGACCTTATCATTTTTCTCTCAAATCGTACCTGAAAGCAAACATGGTTAATTAATTCAAGTGTTCTATTTGCGTTAAGCGACTCCGGTGCAATCATGCAGAACATTCAGGTACTTACATCTGGTAATTATATTTTTTTTATTTGTTTTTGATAAATAAATATCTTGGGACAGCTTACACAGATTGACCTAGTCCCACGGTAAGCTTAATTGTGATGTGGGTACCAAACGACGATATGTATAATAGATAGATAAATGTAGATATTTAAATAGACAGCCACAACCATAGAACAAATATTGGTGATAAATAAATGTACAGAAATAATGCCCTCGCCGGGATTCGAAGCCGGAACCTCCAGCTTCCT
The DNA here is from genome assembly GCA_025490895.1 of Thaumatotibia leucotreta. NCBI lineage: Eukaryota > Metazoa > Arthropoda > Insecta > Lepidoptera > Tortricidae > Thaumatotibia > Thaumatotibia leucotreta. Next base: position 26,586 of record JALPQI010012896.1, on the reverse strand, counting down.
AAGCAACTACGAGTAGGCTACAGAGGCTGAATGAAATGTACATATAATAAGTCAAGTTTCTAGGCTAGTTGCTAGGCTTACATATCTGCATAATTTTTTTATGCCTATACCTGGCTTGAACGTACCTAGTGTACCTACTCTACTCTTCCTTTTCGATTAATTTGGCTCTCTCGAGCTCTTCACGCGATTCAATAAAAGTTAATTATGAATAGACTCGATATTGAAATATTATTAAACTCTTCTGGATCCTATAACGAAAATTGACTGACGATCGGCCAATACAATCAAGGCCCTGCCCATCATACGTGGATTAATTTACATGAGTGTTTTTATTAATACTGCTATACTTGTATAATATTAACCGACGTTAATATGATTGATACCAAGATGTTCGCGATGTTATAGAAAAACGTAATAATAAAAGTTTATGTAGATTCATATTAATTTTGAAATATTTATTAAAAAAGATGAGCGAAGAGTTATGTATTACCTACCTAAATACCGCATAAGGGTTTCAAGTGGATTTTATTTTAACTAACTTTGACTTGTATATGTAATAAAAATAATATTATTTAATTGTATACCTATTTAAAATTTTAAGTAGTAGGTAATGTACTCAGGTAACTAGGTAAGAATTAGGTACCACAAGGAGATAGGTAGGTGCACTTGAACCCTACATTGCTTACGAAAAAAATGCTAATCTGCGTTATATTTATATACAAGTGATTTAGTTAGCTAACAAATTATGTAAAAACCTCTACTAAAGGAATACCGTATATTAGTAAACAAACTACACTAGTAATGTTAAACACGTGCTTACCTACTTTGTTTCAAGCAGCATCATTTTGAAAACACAAAATCGCTTGCACAACTTCCAACAAAATGTAACCACAGCTTTAACCCATTAATGAACAAGTCACTGATGTTTTCAACTACTTATCGGGTGTCCGATTGTATATTGAATGAATCAAGAGCATGCGGGCGGGCGACGCGGAGCGCGGACTTGGAGCGACTGTACTGAATCCTCTGATAGCCGTAAATCTGTGGTTGTTTACTTCACGTAACCTATACAGGGTGAGCTTTAATTTCGTCTTGGCAAATCATGTGTACTGACTGGGATTATTGATTCTTTTTATAGAATATAATGAGCAAATATTTGATACCGTAAATCAGAGCGTGGAATGAAATTGGTTAATGTTTAGGTATATTTCTCGGATCAGATTACACCTGCGGGTAAGTTTTATTCAAAATAATTTATTGTATTGTGTGTATTGTTTACTACTAGTAATTATGTATTTAACTTATTTGTACCTACTTAAACTGTGATTAATATAATTTGGCCTTACTGAAAATCTCCAAATTATATTTGATTAAAAATATAAATCCGATATGTACTCCCAATTTTCATTATTTGCTATGTTGAGTAACAGGTTGTCATTTCTGAAATAAAGATTACATATTTGCATTAAATTGAAAACGTATTGCTTCATACGCCCTCGCTTCCGCTAATTATAGCTATGTAAATGTGTGCGAGCGGGACGCACTCTTACACGGATGAGTATTCGAATTTAGGTACATTAAATTCGAATAAGGTTTGAAATAAATTGAATAAACAGAACGCAGACTCCTATTTGCAAAGCTGAAATATATCCCGTGCAATTTGTAAATGAACAGGAAACGGCGTTTGTATGGAAATGCGAGCTTTATTGAGTCTTTAAGTACCTACTTATAATCCACTTGAGTATCATGAAAAAAATGGCTGCGAGATTAGGCTTGCATCTGCGTAATTTAGCTTCTACTCTCATCTCGGTTCCACAACCAGAACTACTGAGGGTAGTGAGTCCAAAGAAAGTAATCAGGGTGCTTAGGCAAGTTGCCAATCGCTAACGCTTAATCGACAATCGCAAACGAAAGGCAGCTAACTGTCTTTGTCGCACTAATACGAAAGAGTGACAGAGAGGAAAAACTACGTTACGCTACTAAGCGTTAGCGATTGGCAACTTGTCTAAGCTCTGAAATGGGATTCGAGATCAAAAATGTAAACAATCTATGACAATGACATGACATTACAAAATCAATGTTAAAGTGACATTCCAGGGGTATAAAACGTTTTGTATCGAATGTAGTTTTTAACACCTTTGTAAATTGACGTCGCATTTTGAGATTGGTTTTTTATTGTATTTTATTTTTATCTGCTCTTACAACTATCCTTACCGGTACTAAACCTAAGACTATGTTTTATGTCTAGATGTAGATACGCGAAAGTCAAAGTATGTTCGATACACAAAGCATCACAATCGTTAAAATATTTTTGGATATGACAATAAAAAGCAGACGTCTGAGTGTTCACGGTTCCTAATTACAAAAATAAAACCTAGAAAATTTGCTAGAATGATGAAAATAATCAACATAATCAATGTTTGAAAACGAATGTCGTGTTACTTTAATATTTAGGATAGTCGGGGAACGAATTCCAGTCTTCATCTTAGTTACGATCGAATCTATTTCGATTAAAATATGAAAATGATTGATTTGTAGGTAAAAATACTAAAATCTGTATTGATGTACTTTGTAATGCTAAATTTTAGGAGTTTTTAAGAATTCATTTGGTTCACCATCTTGTTTTGATTTTTGAAGTACATAGTTATAAATGCGAACCCTCTTAAATGGTTCTTAGTGTAGCTACCGTATTAAATTACGAATAAACTAGTTATTGTTATAACTGCGAACCAAATGTTTAAGATTTCTTATCATTGCCAGTAGTATAAATTAAACACCTTACATTTTATTCAAAGTAGCGAAATATATCATTAAAAAATTATATATTTCGCTTAATGTTTTGAATTAAAAATTTGTAAAATATTTAAAAATTCTACGTACCGTCAGTGACAGTAAATACGCATTTTTTATAACTATTTGAATGATTTTAGATTACCCCCCTCTCGTGATTATTTTTTTGTGATGGTATCCCATTTGTTTACATTTTTGATCTCCAATTCGATTTCACACCTTAAGCATATGGTTAAGGTAGGTTTTCCAGATATATTATTTATGTATATATTTCGAACACTAACTACCTGTAAGAGCAAGGGTACAAATTGCTTAAAAATATTTAATTAGCGTTCTAGACGTAACAAAAATGAAAATGCTATGTTTATTTATGCAAAAATGTGATTGATAATATAATATAAAATATTAATTTACAGAAATAGGTAGCTATGATAAATATGTAAGTCACGTAGATGGTAGCGGTATTGTTCCTCTCTTAAGTGTGCTTACCACAAGTTTGCGAGTTGGTACTATATCCGTACCATGAGTTGGCAAGTAACGCTCACCTTAGCGTTTACTCCATGCGTTAAGCAGTCTATCACGCTCGCACTGATGTATTGGAGCGAGCGTGATGGACTAATTTACGGTACGGCGTACTCTCATGGTACGGCTACAGCTACAGCGGCCCTGCCGCGAAAGACTAAATTAGTAAATTTCGAGGATTTGTCTCTCTCACTCTAATGACGCCTTCGTTTGAGTGACAGAGAAAAATCTGCGAAATTTACGAATTTAGATTTTCGCGGTAGTAGGCCAGGTATACGTTATATTACTTACGTTCACGGCATCGTAACACCGCTGTCCTACTTTGTAAATTCTTGATTGCCTACTTAAACTTTTGGAGAATGCTCAAAATATGAAATACGAAACCAGATTATCTCACAGAAACGTAACAAGAGGTGAGCTTTTTAGATTAAGTTGATATACCGTAACGCAAAAATTAATTAAGTAAGATTCCGTATCTTATAAAAGATTAGTAAGAAATATACGAGTTGACGAATCGTCGGGGATAGTGCAATACCGCGTAACTACGAGGGGCATGCTGAAAGTTCCTAGACTGAGCCACTTAGAGATCACTCAGTGTATAGAAACAGCTATTTTCTGAAAATATAGCTCTTTAGTATTTTTTAAGGTATAATTATTTGGTTAACATCTGTATTTTAAGATTTCATGCCATTTGAAAATTGCGTGTCGGGTGATTTTACGAATTTTACCCTAAATTGTTATTTTGTAGCGTTTTTACACTACTTTCAATATGGCCTTACTCAACGACGAAGCAGAAATGGGCTTAGATTATTATTGGGTAACAAAGCAGTTCTTGTACAACTGATTGTAGGTAGTAGTTTTCACAAATTGTTTTACTTCCGATTTTTTCTTATGGATGATAATGAGATCAACGTCTTTTAACAGGCATCCCATAATTTCAAATCGCCCTAATGTGGTAAGTCATAGAGAATTCATACAAAGTTTTATGTCAGGAAATTTGGACATCCTTAGGTATCCATGCAACTCACAAGAAAAAAAATTAATATAAAAAAATCCTTAAAACATGTATTAGTCTCAATGGACATGGACCAAACCTTCCATACAAAACTCCGAAAACTGAAAATTTTCATATAAAATGTGACCTAAGAAAAATGGGCTGTGTATTTTAAATGTTGGTTCAATTGTAGGTATTAAAAATTTGTAAACATTATCATAAAGAGTTAAGAAAGGCGATAATTAAAACGGCATATTTGATACAGTTTCCGTAACATATGCAGATAAAGATTAGATTCCATAGTAGTATGTTTGAAATAAGAATCTTATTGACATGTGTTTTCGAATATTGAATTTGAAGAATGTAATTGGTCAATTTTACACAGCACCGCTCCGTGTCAGTGGAGCCGCACCCTTATGGCTATATGATAAAATTGATAAATACACAAATAATACCCTCGCCGGAATTCGAACCCGGTACCTCCAGCTTCGTAGGCAGGATCACTACCAACTAGGCTAGGGAGGCTGACAAACTTTGACAGGGTATGGATTGGTACGTATTATCAAACCGGAATGAGAAAGGGATTGGTAAGTACTGTTGACACAACAGATGACACTTGATTTACCCAGAAAAGAGTTGTTTATAGATCTAGTGAGTGATTCATTAATCTATTGTCTGTAAGTCTCGGCACTTAAATTAGGAATATATGAATATAACTATGAATATATCCTAAATTGACGTGTACACTGTTATGTCAACAGTACTTTCGAATCCCATTCTAATCGCGGTTTGATAATACCTAAATCAGTTTCCTTAATATGCGGATATGGATCCAAAATGTAGAGGCCCCTTGGAGGAATTTGCTGTGTCTACGCCTAACAAACCATACACGTGCACAACAATAGATATCCATGAACCGTTCCCCGCAGGCGTATAGAGGCTATTGAAAATTAAGTAGAAAAGAGTAATTGGCTATGGTGATGAAGGTTGGACGGGTCAGAGATGGACCTATAATAAAGAGGTCCGAACACCTGCCATATAGCAATCATTACATTTTGTCGAGGCAGGTGATGAATTTTATTGTTAACAACATTTATATAATTTGGATATCCGCTTATTATGGACGTATTGGGCGGGCGTACTGATTTATTTGTTCGATTAACTATAAGGTTCCGGTGTGCATACATGCCATACATAGTTTCCTTTAAATAAAAACATTATTTATTCTTAACATTTTAGCAACACGGAGAAGAGAAGAATATACGAGGAGTGTCTTTTCAAAAGGGCTCATTTCCACTATGTCGACAAGGGTTATTTTTTCGACGTTTTTATATAAGAAATTATCTCTATTGGCAAAGTGGAAATAAGTCCTTTTGAAAAGACACTCCTCAAACGTTCTTAATTAAGTTAAAACTTGACTTCATGAGTAAGTTCCTATATTTGATCTCATCCTCACAGAAGGATATAATAACCAAATTAAAAATTTTAAAAACCGACTTCAACCGGTTTCTCCAAGATTCCCGATTTGTTTCCATCATTGGAAATCCTACTTTCTGAATGCAAATTCTTGTAAATGAATGAAAATTACCAAAAGCGCCATACATGTACCTATAACAATTGAAGAGATCCCTCGATTTCTCCAAGATCCCATCATCAGACCGCAACTTGGTGCCAACTGGACCATCTCGGGGTAATACACGTTCGATCATAAAAATAAATTTTAAAATTGGTTCACTATTCTCGGAGATATCGGGTAACATACAAACAACAAAAAAAAATAAAAAAAAAATCAGTCGAATTGAGAACCTCCTCCTTTTTTGAAGTCGGTTAAAAAGTAGAGTTAATGCGACCATCATCCTTGAATTAGGTTAGTAAATATCTGCGAAAGTGCGAACAGTCGTAGTACCTACTTAGTCTGCTCGGAAAGAGGTACATTTTAGAATTTCTGGGCATCTCAGTGCAAAATTTTAATTTGTATCACGCCAAGAAAACAACACTGTTTGCCATAGTTCTCTTTTCTGTCGCCGTTCATCTTTTCCCGCACATACTTTGTATAACCTAATTAATTAGGTTCCTATTCCTAATTACCCATCATGAGTATCATGACTTCATGACAATATGTGGTGTAGAACAAACTAATAAGTACAAAAAAACTTAGTAAATTGATATTAGTACATGGTAATAGTATTTTATGTGACTGGTTCATAATGAGAGGCATTAATACCACACACGACACACGATTATATTATTTTGATTAACACGAGTGTTGTTTTATGAAACGAGCCGAAGGCGAGTTTCATATTAGGATAACACGAGTGTTTTAATGCCTAATTATGAACAGTTGCATACATATAATTATGCAATACTCGTAATATTTATATACGTGGTAAATAGGTACGACTATATTAAACTCTAGGTTACTTTATAGGGTTATAAATGTTGTTAATAACTTTTCTCAAAAATGCAATGAAATAATCACGTCATAACAATACGGTATTTTATATGGTTTTAAGTAACTATTAATATCAACTGTTGCCGGAGCGCGGGGCCCGTAGCACATTCTATAACGGGGCCCCTCTGGTTTAATTAAATTCTTATAATTGCGAGTACAGTCAAGGTCGACGTTATAGATGCGCGCAAAGTGCAATAAATATCTATACATACCCTATTACACACGACCGTGTATATAATATTCATACGAACTACACGACCGTGTATATAATATTCATAAAAAATATGAAAATGTTAATGTTTGCTACGCCCATCAGGGTTCATGTGTCACGTGTAAAATATTGTGCATGAGTGCAATTTAATAAATAAATGATAAATGATACCCACGTGTCACACTAGGCAGAGGCAGCTCCTTGTGATCTTCATAATTCTAGAACAGTCTTCCCCGGGATGTTAAAACTTCTCCCAGCAAGTATGCATTTAAGAAATCTGTTCGTGCTTTCTTCGCTTGCAGATTAAACAATTAGTATGTACCTAAGTATAATACGTTTCGTTTTTATTTATATATTATGTTTTTTATTGTATGTATGTAGGTTATATGTATGTATATAAATATTTGTAATATATTTTATAATGTGTGTAAATATATATAAATATATATATATATATATTTTTTTTTTTATAGTGAGTCATGTATTTGTTAATATTATTTCAGTTTACTTGTTACATACCCAAGATAGCACCGTGCACCGCCCACACCTTCTCTGCTTTGCCTTAAGGTTGACTGATAGAGAATGACCTTGGCATTAAGTTCGCCTTTTGTACTTTAAGATTTTCTTTTGTGCAATAAAGTTTAAATAAATAAATAAATAAATCCTGATTCTCTTCAGTCTAGTCGCTATTAAGTAACGTGTCAATACCGTCTCGCCATCTCACCCACGTCCACTTTGAGGCTTTCACTTGGTGTATTTGCCTAGAAGAAATAGTACATTACTACTGAGGACGGGAAACGAAGGTTTACAGGCCAAGTAGATATCCTCAGTTGCTTCGGCCAGATAGGAATACGCGGCCTGTAACCCTGTTTCTCGTCGAGATTTGTATAGTGCTTTTCTCAAACTTGCCATGAAATAAAACGAACTGATTTCGCCGAACCATACTATTTCATTTGTAAATATACCAATAGCACAATATCGTAAAACATAAAAAAAAAACATTCGCGCCTAACTTTTTTTTAAATCTGTTTGAGGTATTCTTGTACCTGCTGGTATAGACATTAGTGCTAAGGTGTTTTTTTTTGTGTGGCTGAATGTGAAGACCTAGTGTCACAATTTGACGTTTCAAAACAAAAGACAGTCTGTTTGCAGTCCTAGGTGTGAAATAAATACATGAAATTTCTTTACATATCATCTTTGCACATTAGGGTGGATCGAATATTTTTTTTTTCGATTTTCAAAATGGGCTAGTTCTAAATCGATGCTCCATAATAAAGTAAATGAAAAACATTATGGTCAATTCTTAATATTCGTAAATCTTGTACTGCCCCAAGACCACTGAAAATATGAAAATTATAGACAGATCTAAGTCGGTGTTTAAGGCCATTAAAAGAAAATAAAAATATTCAAATCATCTATTTATTATTAAAAAAGATACAAATAATCTAGTAGTACACATTTTTTGCAATTAACATGACTTTTTATCGTAGAAAACACCTTGGAAAATTGTCAAAATTTCGCACGCTTACATTAGTTTGTAATCTCTCTTTGTGTTAAATACCGGCATTATTTTCCGCGATTCTAGCCTAGTCTTTATAACTATTATCAGACGCAGACTACAACTATACACCAGAATTATAGTTATCTTTGCCAAAATGTGGCCCACAGATTACAATATGGTTGATGTTTGACAGGCTTGGGGCAGTATTAGAACTAAGAAATTTTAAAAAATAAGTTAATTTCCTTTTAAAGTAATAAGCAGAGCATCTACTTTTCACTAGCCCATTACGTTTGAAATAAAATAAAATAAACTCATACAACCGCGATCCACCCTATTGCACATGACACCGGATAGATAGTATTTCCGGGCTTAATTTAAAGTATGTAACATGAACATTCCGTAGCAAGTTTGAGAAAACTAAATTTCAATTAGGTACTGTAATGTTATTTGGAGTCTCTCATTCCTTCAAGAAGGAGTAAAATTTATCCCGCTATCGCTACTAGGAGCAGGTCTAGCCAAGATGCCATTCTGTAATCGTATACGCTAAGCGATAAGTCACGTGACCATAATAATGTACGGAAATGGTCACGGGACTTTTCGTACGAATCTGTCATTCTCCTACATTTATTACTTATCGCTTATCGTTTATGCTCTAGCTCCAGCTCTGCCAGTTCCTTGGTTCGAGTTTTCAGGCTCCCGGTGATGATTTTGCCCCACAGTTCATTAGGCATCCGGCAGACGTGACCAGCCCCATCCCAATTTAGTTTGGCCATTTTCCGAGATATTTTGAGGACTACATCTTGAAGCGCAGCGTGGCATTTCGGGCTCCATCTACCTTTTCGACACCTAATACGACTATGATGTTATGCTCCATGGATCGTTGCAAACCCCGGACATCTGGGCTTTTGTGAAAAATAAAGTAATTATTAAATCATAAATTCACCTAGTAATTATAAAGTCCTAGTAACAGATACCTATCATATTCAGATAAACGGAGCGGGTAGGTCAATACGAGGAGCTAAATCACCTCTTAATAAGATTAATTTATTAAAAGCTCATTTAGCTCCTAGTACCTCCGTGCGTCCTAGAGTGTGCGAAGGGCGCGGCGTATGAAGATACTTATGTATGATTAAGGTACCTACTCATATCTACTCAAAACTTTGAAAAGAGATTTCTTACCCATTATGGTAGGGTAGAGACGGGCTAGTTGAGCAGTAGGGTAATTTGACCAACTTAAATATCTTGGAAACTACTCAAATTACACACGCTAAGCTAGGACATTAAATTGCAAAAAGAGAGGTCCAGTTGAAATAAACTCAAGAACCTATCACAATTTCCTATGTGGAGCACGACATGGTGACAAAAATCATCCATATTTTTTTATCGTATAGCGGCGCAAATATGCAGCTATAGATTCCAGCTGCATATACAAGTGCCCTTTGGGGTAGAAACACTTGGCCCTTGGGGACCTGGAGCCCATGAGCTAATATTTAAAGGGCTTAAGAAGCGGCTTGTAGACGCCACCGCTGACCAGAGAGCTGGCTATTACCTCGCCCAGCGATTAGCAATTGCTATTCAGCGAGGTAATTCCGCCAGCCTTCTGGGCAACCTACCATCAGGCACGGAGCTCGAGCCTATTTTTTGTTTTGTAAATATTTGTTGATATGTAGTTTTTGTACATACCTATAGTTTTATTTCCTTATATCTTTCCTATTGCCTTATATACACCGTGTTTCACTTAACACCAAAAACCAGAAAACCGTTTGTTCAGAATCGGGAGTAGAATCGATTGAGCTATATCTTGTTGGGGGTAATATTTTTATTTTTATTTGTATTTTTAGTTATTTTTTACGTGCCCAGTCTACAAATTCGTAATACAACATTGTGCATATCGCATTGCTGAAGGTTGTATACCTTTTTCAGTATTTAGGGGTATTTTGGTAATAATGGCTGGTTACCTGGACGATTATTTTTTTCCGCCACGAGTTTGACGTTGTTTGCAATTTGATTTGTATGTTCATTCCGTTGATATTTCTGATTATCATGGCGTTTAGATTCACGAACGTTCAATACTGTGAAATGGTAAGAACGCAAGCACGCCGCAATGACAATGTCAATTTAGCGGCAAGGACTTATCACGAGGAGTTTGGTGTCGCCGTGTCGAATGCCACCATAGCCGCATCTACTCAACGACTTCGGGACTACGATTCTTTCGACCACCAATGGCCAGAGAAAGGCATGATGAAATGAACCCTGATTTCGAGGAGGCCGTCTTACGAGTATTTTCGCGTTAATCATACGGCTAGCACACGACAAGCTGGTCGTCAGTTTAACTGTGATCATAAAAATATTTGGAGAATTTTGAGAGACGACCAGCAACACCTTTTTCACTATCGTCTGTGTCAGGAGCTCAACAGATTGTTGCTTGAAGACGTTCGCTTGCAGTTTGTACATCAAATGTATTACCAGCATGATGGTGCTCCTGCACACTTCCAGATAAACGTCAGGAGACATCTGGACAATATTTATGGGCAGCATTGGATCGGACGTCGATGCCTAGTGCAATGGCAAGCCAGATCACCGGATTTAACTCCACTAGACTTTTTTTTGTGGAGTAAAATTAAAACGTTGGTGTTCGATAACGGATCAGTGGTTTTTTTATTTTCTTGCGTAAACTCACCAACTTACATACTACATAGTTAATACTTAAACATTTCTGAATCTGAGAGAGCATTCGTAACCGTTATAATGGCGGGACCAGATACTGAATTCGACCGATTCATATTGCATTATTTAGTACTGAGTTAGTTAATCAGTCGTTATAATGGCGGGACGAGACTATTTGAAATGGAAGAGGTACTAATACTTTTACAACAGGTACCAAATAGTACCCATTCAGTACTAAGCAATACAACATGAATCGACAGAATTCAGGACCTGGGTGCTTAGCCAAGATGCCAATCGCTAGCGCTTAGTAGCGTAACGTAGTTTTCCCTCTCTGTCACTCTTTCATATTAGTGCGACAAAGACATTTACGTATAGCTGCGATTAACGATGAAGCGCTAGCGATTGGCAACTTGGCTAAGCACCCTGGTTCCGCCATAACGTTATAATGGCGAAACCAGACTATTTCAAATAAAGCTTTGAAATGGAAGTTCTATTTTTTTACAATAGGTAGCAAATAGTACCAATTCAGTACTAAACAATGCAATATAAATCGACAAAATTCAGGACCTGGTTCAAAACGGACGATATTTTATATCGACTCCGACACAAAATCGTTGTCGGACGACTGCGAACAGCATATAAAATGTTCTGCCACCGGAACGGCCGATTAAAAATCGGCCCATATCCGACATGTGGGAACGAGCTCTTAGACACTGGTCTCACCGCAAGCTACTAATCTATGAACTAACGGCTATAAACACGAACGAAAGATACACACTCTCGAGTAAAAAAAAGACACGGCCCTTCAGCCCTTCACAACATTGGCCGAACATAGGAGATCGTACGGACGCAGCTATACAAGTTCTAAAGTTGCGTCCCGTACGATCGCCCATGCACTTTCCGCCCGTCTCTGTGTCCGCTTGTCTGTAACCTGCAGGTTGTTATTTTATGAGCTGTGATACTAGTCGATTTTTTACAGATATAATGTTAACATATTCCTGTTGCCACAGATACGCCACACACCACCATACAACACCATTAGGGAATATTTCGCATTTTGAGTAGGAGGCACTCCAGTTGGCGTGTTTGCGTTATGACTCTCGCTTCCACCTGTATACTAATGGGAGCAAGAGGCAAAACGTTAATACATACGCCAAGTGAAGTATCAGCATAAGCAAGCAGTCATAATAGTAATAAAAAGTTATTATTATATTTGTATCTCTCTTTGATCACGGGCTTACAAATCCCGGTTTTTTGATAGGCTTGCGCGGGGATATAGATCCAACACGTAGAGGCCCTTTGGAGAAATTTGCTGTGTTGTACACCTGCTGCAACCCATTCACGGGCACAAATACATATCCGTAAACCGGTCCCAGCAGGCGCATAGAGACTATTGAGAAGGAATGGAAAAGACTAATGGGCTATGGTGATGGAGGATGGATGGATCAGAAATGGAACTATAGAAAAGAGGTCCGGACACCTGCCATAACAATGATTTCTCTTTGCTATCGAGGCAGGCGGTGACTTGCCGCCGACTAGATGGGCCCCCGTAAATACCGTCACAAGAGACAGCCAGGGACAACACCGGTGTAGGCGGCTCAGGAGTGTAGAGAGGTGTACACCGCTTTCTGCGCAGTGGCTTGACAGCCGCTGCACCAACTCGCGACTTATGCAAATTTACACTTCCACCCCTGGAGCATATAGCTCTGACGACTCCTCTCTGGACGGCCAGTTAAGGCAAGCCAGAGCTGAGAGTCCTACGGGTCCCCTTGGGGTTCCACTCCGACCGACGAAGACACGCCGGAGGCGGGGACCCTGACCGACTCTCGGGAGCACTCGGGTCCGTGGGGTCGTTACTCCCCAACAGCTCGCCACAAGCTGCCCTGCCACAATTATATTATTATTATTATAACAGATAGTGTCATAATCAGGGTCTGGTTTTATACAGCTACAATTTACAAGCAGCAGTCTCTTTCTGACTTACTTTGCTAAAAAGAAACAGAAATATTCTCAAATGTTATGCATGACTAAAAAGACTCTTTTTCTATACCTACATTTGATTAGAACAAGTCTTTCTAATTCTAAAGGTCAAACCTACCTTTTAATAAACTTTTTGTTAAAAGATATGTCTTTTTAATTCTTAGGAGCGACATGTCAAACTGACCGTTTTCAAACAAACCCAGTGACATCACAGGTAATTCAGAAATAGAAAACGTACGTACATCTCTCTTTGACACCGAATTTAATTGGTAAGCCAGATAAGGATAGTTACTTGTATAATAAATGTTGTACTACATCTATACTTTAGTCCTTAATCATCGGTGCAACTGGCCTAATTTGAAAACGCTCGAGTGTCATAAGAAATCGAACTCGTACCTACTTACAACCTTGTCATTTTGAATGTTGGGTTAAGTTTGCTTAGCTTTCCTATTTGAAGTTTACTGTGACAAAGTTTTAAAGTGGTTTACAGCGACACAGCTGTCTATTGGTAAACCTTATGTCGTTGTTTTTCCGTTTCCGGTCCTCGTAGTGTAAACACGGCTATCTGTTCGTTCCGCAAACTAATTACGAAATAAATAGTTACAAGCGCCAGTTCTCACAAAACACATACTGTATAGTGACAGTGGAAGTGAAATATAGTGGTGGAAATAACAGTTACTAGTGCACAGTTCGAAATCCGCATAAAAATAGACTGAAAAATCAGTGTCATTTATAGGTTAGAAATCAAACCATAGACAAAACGAACAATAGGCAGTTAACAGGCGGAAGTAGTGCTAAAAGTGTTGCCAGTAAGAAACGTTCAGAAATCTACAAACTTGCCCCGTTCCATTTCACGGAAAAATGGAAGAACAGTTTGAAAAGTACTTTGCAAAAATGCAACTAGAGATGCAGAACCAAGCTGACACAATAACAGCGCGTATAACGAAAACAATAGATCAAAAGTTAGATGAGAAACTGAAGCCAGTGATAGAAGAAAATAAAGTATTGAAGAATAAGATAGATCGCCTTGAAAAGAAAATAGAATATATGGAAAATGAGAAAAAAAGTAACAATATAATAATACACGGACTCGAGGAAGTAGAAAAGTCGACAACTGAACTAATAAGAAATGTTCAAGAAAAATTCCTGACAGAGCTTAATATTTCCATCGAAGCCATCGACATAAACAAAATCCATCGCATCGGACAAGACAAAAAAGGAGAGAAAACAAGACCAATTGTCCTATCGTTCGTGAGTAGGTGGAAAAAGTCAGAGGTACTTAAAAATAAAAGCAGGTCAAAGGAAATTAAGGTTACAGAAGACTATCCCAAGGAAATCTTAGAACAGAGAAGGGCTCTTCTACCTCAACTAATGGAAGAAAGGAGAAAAGGGAACGTCGCCTACATTAAATTCAACAAGCTCATAGTTAAAAACAACAATAATACAAATACGAAGGAGAATAGGAAAAGAGAGTTATCAATATCCCCCAACAACAACTCACAGTCAAAAAAACAACTGACTACCGCCTCACAGGGCAATTCTAAGACGAATGCCTTTGAGTTGATGAGAACCCGGGCTAACTCAAACTCGTTGGATTATGTGAGGCAGCGACCAATAAACGGAACGGAAGAATCATAGCAACTAAATCAAAAAATAACAAATGTATCTGGTCCTAACCCGGCTGTCGGTCCTGGCTGCCGGTCCAAAACCAAATACATTCATTCACATTGTCTCCCAATCCGGCCGGTCCCCGTGGGAGCACTAGACCACTACCCCCTAGAGCATAGAAATGGGACACACATCTGTGAGAAGAAAAAAATAACTGCCACCCCAATCCGTAATGGACATCAGCAAGAACTAGGTTTACTGCCAAAACAAACATCACAAAAAACTACAAGAAATGATTACATCAACATAGCTACATTAAACACAAGAACCTTACGAACAAATGAATCATTAATGGAATTAGAATATGCTTTGGACGAAATCAACTGGGATATTATAGGTCTGAGTGAAGTGAGAAGAATGGGAGAAGTAATTGAAGAACACAACCAGTACATCTTCTACCATATAGGAACAATACCTGGCATGTATGGAGTCGGTTTCATCGTTAAGAAAACCTATAAAGAATATATTGAAGAATTCGTAGGAATATCTGACAGAATCGCAAAATTGAATTTAAATTTACCCGGATTGGAACCAATTTCCTTAATACAAGTATATGCCCCTACAGAAGTAGCCACAGAAGAAACAAAAGATTTATTCTATAATCAACTAGAAAGAACGCTAGAACACACACACAAAACTGTGATTGTATTGGGAGACTTTAACAGTCAAGTAGGAGAAAGGAAGAAAAATGAGGAGAAAGTTCTAGGACCCTTCAGTACAGGCAAAAGAAACAACAATGGACAAAGACTATTAGACTTAGCCATAGCGAATAACCTTAAAATTATGAACAGCTTTTTCAAAAAACCTAAAAGAAAAAAATGGACATGGATATCCCCGAATGGGGAGGTCAGGAATGAGATAGACTATATACTATGCAACAACCCACAATATGTTGCTGATGTAGACACAATCAATCAACTGAACTTTAATACAAACCACCGTATGGTACGAAGTAAAATCTATGGGAATAAAATAAAGAACAACAGAAAACATATCAAGGCAAACACTAGACCGAACCTAATACCTATACCACTACCTGATGAATTGCTTCACCCACTAAAACAAAATCTTTCCTTAAAATTGAAATCAATAACAGATACACAAAAAAAATATGATATATTACAAGAAGAGCTCACAAAACTATCCCAAAAAATCACTGGTTTAAAAAGTAATACAGACAAGATAGGAATGGAAGCACGGAAGCTTATAGAAACTAGAAAACTACTCTTAGAAAACAGGAAAGAAAACAGAAATGAAATAGCAAAAATAAGCAAACAAATATCAAAGACAATTAGAAAACATAAAAATGAAATAAGAAGGAGAACAATTCAACACCACATAGAGAAAACAGGAGGAATCAAAAAAGCTCTCAAGGAATTGAAAGACACAACCTCTTGGATACCTAGTGTAAAGAATAAACAAAAAGACAAAGCGACCAGAAGAACAGACATTTCAAAAATAGCTACACAATTCTATAGAGACCTATACACGGATGTTGAACAAGGAAACGAAAATCAGAACTTCCGGGAAGACGATGAAAATATCCCAACCATATTAACACGAGAAGTTGAAAAGGCTATACTGTCACAAAAGAACTGCAAAGCACCCGGCTGTGACAATATCTCTAACGAAATTCTTAAAGGAAGCCTGGACTCTATATTACACGCTACTACAAACTTATTTAATGAGATCTTAGAAAAAGAATTAATTCCTGAACAGTGGACAACATCAACAATAGTACTACTCCATAAAAAAGGCGCAAAAGATGAAATTAACAACTACAGACCTATAAGCTTGGCACCCAATCTGTATAAGGTATTCTCAAAAATAATCCTTAATAGAATAACCCGAATGCTAGAGGAAAATCAACCAAAAGAGCAGGCAGGGTTTAGGAGTGATTTTTCTACCATGGACCATATCCATACCATAAGGCAAATCATAGAAAAAAGCAATGAATATGGCATGACATATTATTTGGCATACATTGATTACAATAAGGCATTTGATTCCATCAAACACAAATACATATGGGAAGCTCTTGAAAACCAAGGTGTGCCAATGAAATATGTCAAAATTATTAGAGAAATCTACAGAAACTCTACAGCAAAGGTGCGGACAGAAACAGTGGGAGAGTCATTCAAAATAGAAAGAGGAGTCAGACAGGGAGATCCTCTCTCACCAAAGTTATTCTCGGCCGTGCTAGAACATATATTCCGAAAATTAGACTGGGATGAATATGGATTAAATATAAATGGAGAAAAACTACACCATCTAAGATTTGCAGATGATTTAATTCTACTCAGCGAAACACCTGACAACCTCCAGAACATGATGCAGGATCTAGTGGAAAAGAGTGATACAGTGGGCCTCTCCATTAACACAGAAAAAACGAAAGTGATGACTAATGGGCAACAGGTACAAATCAAAGTAAATAACAAATTAATGGAATATGTAGAGCAATACACTTACCTGGGTCAAATAATCTCGCCGGAGGACCAAATACAAAAAGAAGTTGAAACCAGAATAACAAATGCTTGGAAAAGATACTGGTCACTCAAAGAAGTAATGAAAAATCCACACTTCTCAATGGAAGACAAAAAGCGAGTTTTCAACACCTGTATACTACCCTGTATGACATATGGCTGCCAAACATGGGCCCTAACAGAGAAACAAAGAAAATCACTAAAGGTATGCCAAAATAGGATGGAACGGAGTATGTTGAGCATAAAACTTAAGGATAGAATAAAATTGTCAAGTATTAGAGAAAAAACTGGTGTTGCTGATGTAACATATACAATAAGGAAATTAAAGTGGAAATGGATTGGTCATACAATGCGAAGCAAGAAAAGCAAGTGGTCCAAAGATGTTACTGAATGGTATCCTCGAGATGGGAAACGAAAGAGAGGAAGACAGAAGAAAAGATGGGAAGACGAAATCAGACAGACGGCAGGAAAAACATGGAGAAGGAAGACAATGGACAGAGAGGAATGGAAATCTCTAGGGGAGGCCTTTGCCAAAGGGCAAATTGATACACAATAATAGATTTATTTGTTAAAAAACTTTATACTAACTAAGATCAATAATAAAGGCTTATTTTATTTTTTATTTTATTTATTTTTTTTTTTATGTCGTTGCAATAATGTACAAAATAAATAGTTTCAAGGTTAATGATGGTAGCTAGCAATTATTTTATTGAGTGTAGAGTTAAAAGTCGAGTAGAGGTGTACAGAAAATCAAACATCCAATAAAAAAATAAATAAACAACAGGTTAAAAAATGAATACTATAGATAAGTTTAAAAAAATAAAAATCAGTTGGGGTGTCTGAGGTTTTGAGTGTTACCAGAAACACCGTGTATACAAGGTGGAATTCGACGAGGGACCTTTACGGAAATGGGAGATAGTTAAGGCTATACTGAGCAACTTTTACTATGGGACCAACCCCGAAATCGTATGTAAAAAAAAAAACTTATCCATACAAAAAGGTACGGCATGTATACACACAATGTATGAAAGTAATTTTTTTTTTTACGATTTCGGGGTTGGTCCCATAGTAAAAGTTGCTCAGTATAGCCTTAACTATCTCCCATTTCCGTAAAGGTCCCTCGTCGAATTCCACCTTGTATATATTTGCTTAAATCTTAAAAGTTAAATATTGATGTTTGTATTTTTCGCCTAGATCTGTGATAAGAAGTGCTACCAGTAAAATCTGTTGTCAATTTATGCGTTTATCGAATTGTAAAAACAATTTTAGCACATAACATTACGTTTTTTTGGGATAAGTCAAGTCCAAGGGGTAGTTGAGCAGTTTGCAATGGGGCAAATTGATCAATGGAATTTAGTAATTAGAATACCTAGTTTTTCTGTGTAATTTTGGCTTGCTCAACTTTATATAATATATTTTTCTATGAAATTGTAAACGTAAAAAGAAAAAGCATATGTAGAGGATTTTTTGTTATTAAATTTCCTATCAGCTGCAGTAGATTTGATAATTTTAAAACCTAGTGCCTAGGAGTAGGAATTACAGACCGATAAACTCAAATGTGCTCAACTAGCCCCTCTCTACCCTACCCTAACAGTCTTAAAGAGACAAAAGGTTCGGGAAACAGGCGGCTTTTACGTGGACAATATTTAAACAAGCGTTAGTAATTGGGAATATTTTATTAACGCATCGCAACAGACCAGTTCCCAGGTGGGACTTCCCTTGTTCGTAATATATTGTTTACACAGATATCTACATAGATACTTGACCTTTAAGGAACTAACGATGGCATTTTGGGAACGGTTATTGTACAGCTGTCTTCAAAGGGGAAGTATTGCGGCCGCAAACCACATTATTCCTATGGTTCGCCGCAGCTGCTCGACTACCCAGCGAACCTTGACCTCCGATTACTCATCCTTGCAATGGATCTTCTAGTTGGACTCGTCCTTTGTCGAGCCGTCTACTCGCTTGCATTTACAACCAAGGCCAGAAATAAGTATACGCTTTTCCAACTTATGCCTTTGATATTACGTTAGGATTGTTTACATATTTATACCTTTGACTGTATCTATGCGATGAGATGAAACCCTTCAAGATGGTCATCGCTCGCAGTAATGAGGACCCGGGGAGCCAAATTTAGTAGGTACTCGTATGTAACAGTAGGACATTTACTACATGTTGGGGATTTATTTGGATGTGATCTAGCTTACAAAAGGGCACAAAATATCATAAAAATTAATACTTTGGGTCTTGTCTACTTGAACTCTGTGCCTAAGTAGGTAGGTATAAGTAGTTTTAATCTACCTACTGTTAAAGAATAAGAGCTCTAAAAAACATTTACTTCAGACAATTAGTCCTCATAGATTTTCAAATACCATGGCCCAATGTCACATACAACTTTGAAGGGGCATCGGGCCATGGTATTTGAATTGGAGTAGGTATACCTATACAAAACGAATACTTACAAAACTAGATTAATATTACGTGGCATAAGGGCAGCCGTACACCTGTAAGTTCTTACGTAAGTTATAGGAACGGAGCTATACTAAGGAATGAGAGGTGAATATCATTATCTCATTCCTTAGTGTAGCTCCGTCCCTATAACTTACGTAAGAACATACAGGGTGCTTAGCCAAGTTGCCAATCGCTAGCGCCTACTAGCGCATCGTAGTTTTCCCTCTTTGTCGCACTAATATGAAGTAGCGACAGAGAGGGAAAACTACGATGCGCTAGCAGGCGCTAGCGATTGGCAACTTGGCTAAGGGTGCGGTTAAACTAAAAGAGCATTCGCTGTTCTAACCTCCCACTCTACGAAATTCGATCGGTACGCAAAACGTGATTGGTTGATTTCTTAGAACGGGCGCTAGAACAGCGAATGCTTTTTCGGTCTGCACGCACCTTAAGCATACTGGTGTACGTGCGCTCTAAAGGTGGCGACTGACTTGTAACGTTTACTTGTAATGTATCGTTCAAAGTGAGCATGTTGCATTACAGTTACATTACAGCTATACGGCGAACGCTCATCGTGAGCGCTCTGTTCATTTGTGCTCCGTCCATTTTGTTTAAAAAGTTGCAGATATTATGGAGGTCGCGTGTGTTTCACTTAAGTATTTTACTAAGTTATTGTTATATGAAAAACAAGAAGAAAAAAATGAAACGATATTGGATATTTTTTTTCTTGGCCTCATCAACTGTAATTTGCATTTCGTCAGATAATTCTTCCCACGCATCGTTTTTTTTTTTAATTTATTGAAATGATCTTTATTCGTGGGATCCCACAGTATTTACGTTTCTCTGCATTTGTCAATAAATGATAAAACTTTCTCTCTATCCCATTCCATATTTAGTTTTTTATTAAAATCTAGTTCACAAACAAAATGACGGTAGAAATGCTCTCGCGGCAACTAGCGAACCTGTACTGACTTGTAATGTAACACTCAAAGGGATTCGCGTAAAAACCGACAGCCCAGTGGAGCACGCGGTGCTCGCGGCGAGCGGCTCGGCTCGCTGCACTGACTGTTGTAATGCTCGTGTTGTATCACGTTACATTACACCGAAATGTTACTAGTCAGTCTCCACCTTAAGGTGAAGTTTAGTAGTTTAGTTGCAGATATGTAAAATGTTTTATTACAGTTTATATATAGCAAAATTTAAATACAGGGTGTAAACCTAAAACGGGCGAATATTAACTCGAAGATAACTGTATTACTGTACTAAACTGTGTATAATTTAATAAAGTTTGAGATGCAGAGATATAAAGATGCACCAACATATTGCGAGTTAGGAGAATTTTAGAATTATAACCTAACGTGAGACTCAAACTTAGTACTCCGGACGAGGAGCCTGATGATGGGTAGGTATGTCGAGCAATCATCGACTTAAGTTATCTAAGTAACCTGGCCTTCTACGAGAAGAATCTATGTGTGGATGTGAAAATGACAGTAGATACAGGTTGATATAGTACGGCCACATATCTATTATCTACACAACTAACAAATTCACCAAAAATGGCACGAATGGATCGAATAAATGACAGAAAGTATCTATGTGGCGATGTCAAGATGACGACTGTATATAGATACAGGCCTACTACCGCGAAAATCGAAATTCGTAAATTTCGAGGATTTGTCTCTCTCACTCTAATGACGCCTTCGTTTGAGTGACAGAGAAAAATCCTCGAAATTTACGAATTTCGATTTTTCGGTAGTAGGCCTGGTTCGATGACGATATCTGACGCACTCCCTACTCTTTGTATGCCCGACAAGTTTTTGCTTCAAATTAAGTTTATTCAAATAATCAGAATTAGATGTTTTACATGCACTTATATCTATGTATTGTAGTTACAATATTATTATCTTGTGTATATATCTATTATCTTGGTAAAGGCATCATAGCAAATTCCAAAGTGTTCAATAAGATACCTACATACATATTGGTACTGTTGTTGGTTACATTTAATATTATAGATGTTACTTATTTAAAATATAGTGACTTCATTCCATAAAGGTAGAACAATATTTTATTTGGGGGTATAATTCCGCGAAATCTCTCGATTTAATAAATACGTTTGTTAATATTTTCGAGTATGTATCCCAGATCTTTTGTGTTACATCGAAACAATAGATACCTTTACACCTACAAAGCTTTACCTATACAATACAATACATGTGGGTACATTCATTTATGCCTTTACATTATCTACGGTATCTACACGTTATATTTCAATGACTATAATACCCCGCCCATGCACATGTTTCGGTCTCACGCTTTATCTGTGTTTTGTGGCAATAAAGTGGCGAAAAACAACTGTGCCCCAAATAGCTTTTCCATACGTAACAAATTCAATACACTTCTAAGTAGATAACCAAACTCGTTATGTAGGCGAAATCTTTTCCGCAGCGTTCAGTTGGAAAAACAATTATTTTCCCTTAGACGTTCTGTGAACTACGTAATACAGGGATCAGATAAACTACAGGGACGCATTTTCAATACGTGAATTTGTAATCGAACGAACCTGAGTTGATAATAAATTATATTCTTTGTTGCAAGTCCAGATGGTATTTTTTCTATGAGCTAAACCTCGGCAAATCTTCGGATTAGGTTGTCAAGTGGGTACCAGCAGACACCTAAAAAAATCATTGTAAATAAGCTGCACAGGAACGCAACATTGATGAATTTGACATTAGAAAATGAAGGATTTAATTTTAAATGTAATAAATGACACCTTCAAGACGATAATGACAGGTATTCATATTGATTTAATCCACTTTTAGGACCGACCCGGCACACTATCGATAAACAAAAGGTTATCCACAATTTTGCTGGACACCCTGTAGGTATATTATATTTAGTTGTTTGTTTGTCTACTTTTCTTTTCGCGAAAATTTTTAAGAAGCTTTAAAACGCCTGCGGGAAGCTTTTTACGTATACAAAAGAATAAGCAAAAACATTAAAGTTATTGTAGGTACTTAAAGTTAAAGTACTTTACTTACTTAAGTACCTATTAAAACTTATGAAATATATTCTCTTAAACAAATTAATTAACGAAACAAAAAAAATACACAATTACAATAAAAACAAAACCAAAATCACAAAACACCATAATACCAATCTAAACTTATAACTAAAGAACCTTAAAACTAAAACAATTTAAACATTAATCAGTCAAATAACCCACCCCGCAACATTCCCGGTGCAAAGGTGCCTAACAAACTAGCAGCATTTCCGCGCTGCACTGCAATAGCAAGCCTCTGCACCAGGAACGATCCGGAGCGGGAATCATGGCCTCGTTCTTGGAGGCGACGCCCCAACTCCCCAAAGAAAGCTTTGGCTTCCGCGTACCAACAGCCCGTAGTTTCGACCGCCAGAGGGACAAACAAATAACCAGTCAAGCCCGAATACTTATCCCTCTTCAGCATTGCCGCTTGTTCGGCTGCAGCACCCGCCACACGCATCGTACATCCTATTAAAATGCATTAGTTTTTTTTGAAGAGCAGTTCCTATTTCATATAGGTATGTAGATATATTATACGTAAATTGCGTAGGTATTGGTATTGGATTGTATATAACAATTATTGGGAATATTCGGACAATATTTAATGTTTATTGAACATGGTTTGTAGAATATGAATTCACCTAACAATCCTAACATGTTTGTTTATTATCGCTAATGGCTATGGTAGAAATAAACATGTGTCCATCAAAATATGAACCTACGTCACGTATGTCCTGCCGACGCTATAAAGGTATATAAGAACAATATTATAATCTACACAGTGAGAGGAATAGTTCAATAAAACAAGAGTAAGCGTTTGCATAAATATTTATCGAACAGGATATTTAATAATATGCTCAACAGTCATCTCAATGGTTTATCTGACCTTTAATCATATTATTTTATTGTATATTATGTATGTATTGGTATACAAATAAAAAATAAATGCCAATGCTTCAGACCTTACGACGGTGGGAGCACTTGGGCTGACAGTATCAAAAATTAAGTAATAAAATTACCAAATTATGAAATTTGCTTGCACTAGATATATCTACATATAAAACGAATAAAAAGTTGATGGCACTCGCTATCATTTAGCTAACCCAACTCCTATAAAATCAGATACAATTTAAATTATAAAATTCAAATCGAGTTTGGATTAAGTAGGTTTAGGATAAATCTGATTCTGTTTTACGAGTTTCTACGAAGAAGTTGCTGGAGGAAGTGGAAAATATTACATAAAATTTAATGAGCAAATAACAGATCGACGACCCAAATTCGGGATGTGGTCAAGATTATTGAGATGTGGGAAATATTGAGTACTTTTTGGAAAAGTAGACCAATTCTTGACTGTGGTCATCGAACAAGATATTCTTTTATTTTGGTATAAAAATAAACTGGGCCGAATCGAGTCAGTAGAATTCCCTACAGAAAAAATAAATTGACCCTTCCCTTGTAAAATATTTTGTTGGGCAGTAAACATAAACCCAGCCGTTCATGTCGTAAACTGTTATGGTTTTTTACTACGAAACCTGGTCACTACCGTTCCATTTATTGGGAGTATGTTTTTATGGCCGATTTCATTGTTTCAGCAGGTATCAGTGAGGTAGATAAAGAATAAATAGGTATACTATTTGTCTGGGTGAGGCAGGGCGTGTTGGCAACAAAGATAGTGTTTTATGCGTTACTTTAGTTAGGTCACGGTGCTTAGACAAGTTGCCAAACCGTAAACGAAACTGAAAACGACCTGTCTTTGTCGCACTAATGAAAAAGAGTGACAGGGAAGGAAAACTACGATACGCTACTAAGCGTTAGCGACTGGTAACCTGGCTAAGCATCCAGGGTACCTACACTCAATAAATTGGATTCCTATGCCACTCTAGAACCATGTCACAATGCCAAATAGTAAGAGATTCTTACAATCCATTTTATAGCGTCACTTTCACGTAGTTCCCGACTGGTCTAGCTTCCAATTGGTTGACTGTACTTTAGCCTTCATGGTTTAATTTTTGTTCCGTTCTCATTTATAAGGAACCGTAAAACTACCCATACCCAACTATAGTCCAAAAGCTCTCAATTATGGTCCAAAACTAAGTAAAATATCTTCGATTTAGTGTACATAATTATTATAATATTGACGCAGTTGTTACACAAAGTCTCCTCATTAATTGATTAAAAAACTTAGATAAAACAAAAATAAAATATATCCATTGATGCTTAATTACGAGTTCAACTTGTGGACCATAGTTGTAGTACTGGACTATACATAGTTACAAATGGTTTTACGGAAGTGATAAAAATCAAGAAACGGGATGAAGCTTTTAATTAATACATATGCGTGTTTATCCGTTTTATAGTTTTATTTCAAAATCTGTCCACTTTGTCATCGTGTTTAAATTGAATTATTTCAATACTAGGTAAATACTTTTTCCCCTCACTAGCTCGTAAAGTGCTCGTTTATCCTTTAATACGAACGTGTAAAAACGCATATTATTCACTTGTGTGGCAAAGTAATGACCTTGGTTTTGGAATAACAAAACGTAAAATGCTCGTGGAAATTGTTCCATATTAATGATAATTAAATAATTTGTTTGAGAATTTAGTGTAAAATATAAACCTTTATATAATATGATGATTTTAACATAATAAATCCTAAAATTCCATAAGTAACAATTGTTTTAGTGAATGATGATAAGATGACTAGATGCAATCACAAAACGCAGAAAATGTCAACGTCAACATTGTCAAAGAATATTATAGGTTATAATCTTTATTTACCGACTCGAACACGCATAAAAATAGTAAACTAAACAACTTTCAGGGTGTTCTGTTATAATTTTGTAAAAATAATTAATGAGAATGATTTAATAATGCATTGGCGTTGGTGTGCAACTACAGGAATGTGTTAAAATCGTGCTGTGTGTTTACTTTTTCGTGCTAAGTTTACTGCGACAAAATCTTGCATTAAATACATGATGCATTTGGAAAATTATTATCACTAACCCGATAATGATTGTAATGTGAACAAATAATTACCTTTTTTGAGTCCTCGCTATAGTGAGGGGAAAAGTTTTGTGTTACACACGGGTGCAAATGTATTTTACTTCTCGTATGTTAAAACACTCGCTGCGCTCAGGATTCTATTTTAGAACCAATATAATTCAACTATAGAATCCTTTCGCTTGCTCGTGTTTCAATTTCATACTCGCGGGTAAAATACAACTTTGCACTCTTGTATAACAAATAACTATTTATTTATGTGACACAAACTTGATACAACAAGTTAGTGGTGTATGTACGTATGGCATAGACATCTTGGAACTCTGCATAATTGGATTTATTATTTATCTAAGTTGGGCTAGTAGTTAAATTCGCTACGAGAATCAATATGTGAATATATTTACTTAGTTATATTGTTATGTAGCATTTCTTCGGTCAACTGTCTTCTTTGTACCTTTAATTGGATATAGCGTTAGAAATCTTAATAAGTAAATAGTCAGTGTTGTTCATGAACAAGCATTGCAATATTACGAAAGAAAATGAAAATAGTATAATTAATGGTGGATCTTGAAGATAAAATAAAAAAAATATTAAATGATTCAAATTTTAATCATTTAATAAAACACTCGGCAGTTAAATGCAGTGGAGGGTTGATTTATCCTTGTGAGTAAGGAGCTTGCGCATTGGTCAACAAGTGGTACAATCCCGAAGAACTGAAATAAAGACAAAAAATATATAATGTAGACTGCGCTTTGTTTTTGTAACTTAACTGTAACGTGCAATGTGCCCTGTCAATAGGCTTAACTATAAGTACCTACCTAATGATC
>JALPQI010012895.1:0-30261 GCA_025490895.1 Thaumatotibia leucotreta | reverse complement strand
ACATCTTGACAGCTAGGTAGTTCCTAAATCGATATACTCATTTATCGATACTTGTTCTAAATACTAGTGATCACACAGAGGTAGGCTTATAAAATATTTTCTTTTATTAAAAGGGTATTACCCATATAATAAAATAGCAGCTAAATTTACTTCTTCTTTTTGACAACTTTTTTAAAAAACCACCAGAATCGTTTCCATATTTTTAAGCGTTTCCGTCTTGGCTGAAAGTGATCAATAGTTCCAAAAAAAACGCACTATTAGGGGCGGTCACTAGTCTATAGAACTATTATCGATAAACTCGTTTATCGATATAGGATGTCCCTAGCTGTCAAGAAGTTTCGCCCCACGGAATCCGATGTCTGCTTATGTAGATGTATTTAGGTATGGTTGTGCCTTGATACCTATTTAATGTCTCTGATGCCTATTTCACATTATTAGGATTTTATCCGAAATAGTTTTAAAATATTCGTATATGGATACGTACCTATAGCATTCTATCGCACTCGCACTGATTTATTTCAGCGAGCGCGATAGACTGCTTTACGTATCGAGTAAAACCTAACGTAACCGTTACTTGACAACTCATGCTTTGGTTACATGAGTTGGAAAGTAAAGAATACGCTAGGTTTTGGGTCATTGTCAAATTTACGTTATCGTCGTTTCGTTGGACATACCTAAAGTTAAGGAATTCCTGTACCGTAAAACTACCCAACTATAGTCCAAAAGCTCCCAACTATGGTCCAAAACTAAGTCAAATATCGATTTAGTGTACCTAATTATTATAATATTGACGCAGTTGTTACACAAAGTCTCCTCATTCATGATTAAAAACCTTAAATAAAATCAAAATAAAAGATTTCCATTGATGCTTAATTACGAGTCTAACTTGTGGACTATAGTTGTAATACTGGACTTTAGTTGTATGATTTTACGGTACTAATTTTGGGATAAATCAATTGACGGTACAACTAGGTTCCCCGGTCTATAGCCCTATGCAATAAAATCGTAACATAGATTTATAAAAGCTGTTAACTTATGTGACAACTTTGTTTTTCAGACTGACAATTACCCTTTTACTCGATACGTAACGCATTCTGTCTCGCTCGCACGCACTGACATATTGGAGCCAACGCGATGGCCTGTGGTAAATCCTAACGATACGTATACTTCAAACGTCATAGTACGGCTACATTACTCAGAAACTAGACTAGTTTGAGCTCAGGCTGTAACAAAACACGGTCTCTATACAAGTATTTGTCAAGCTGACCACGTAGCGAGGGTACTAGAGGATGAATAAATAACGTTTCCGAATGGAGTGCCCAAGGACAGTTCTCTCAGTAGACTGAGCCACTATTACCTTTTCTATCAAGTTATCGCTTCACTCCAGTATAAAGGTCCGTTGAAACGTTCTCATTACTCATATGCTGCAATACCATAACTATTCAACTCGCGTGTACTTACTATATTTTTATTTTGTTTATTAGTACAAGATCATAAGATCGTATTTTTGTAATTAGATACTAATTGAATATTGTATGTAGGTGTACTATACGCTTCGGCTACAGGTACTTATAAATAAAATAATCAGCTCATAATGGAAATAAGTACCTACATAGGTATCTAATATATATAGGATGATCAATCCAAATAGGTCAGTATGGAGGTTTTGGAAACCATAACAGATATCGAAATGTTATCTTAGGAACCATGAGATTAATTTTAATAAAAAGAAAAACTGCATTCACACACTTACAAAAATACGTGTACTCGGCCAAGGAATCGAACCAGGACTTTTAGAAAAATTTAAATTTCGTTATTTTTATTTTTATATGTGTAGGTCTTAAATAATAAATGTTACTAAGAAAAATGATATACCTACTAAAACTAATAATATGCGTTATTTTAAACAATTCATGAATTTTTAATTTTCAATACTTCAGTGCCGCTGCCGGCCCTTTGACTTTGTATGGCGAATTACAAATTATGCGAGATATCGAAATCTGTTCTTAAGAACAATTGGTTCGTTTTTAGATTTAATATAATGGCATGGTTCCTAAGTACAGCACGGGCCGGCGGCGGCACTGAAGTAATAGATGTATGAGAATGACAGTTTCGAACGAAAAGTCGCTTGACCATTTCCATACATTATTATAGGCACGTGACTTATCGCTTATACGATTTTAGAATGGCATCTTCTTGGCTAGGCTTGCAGCAACTATTCGTTATCAGTCAAAGAGTTACGCGACGACTTGACTAATTAAAATTATTTCTCAGCGTTTGTGCTAGTTGTACGTTTTAGGGGCCAGTAGCCGTACCATGAAATTTCAAGTACCTATCGGTAACATTAGGTTTTACTCGATACGTAAAGCACGCCTTCGTACTCACTCCAATACGTACCCTGAAATATGAAGTACCTATCGGTATCGTTAACACTTTCATTGCGGGCGAGTGCTACGCGCTACGCTTGTAGCCGATCCCGTTATTTTTCCGCTATGTAGCGAAAATTGACCTCCCACAGAGAACTCCCCTCGGGAGTTTCCCGCGCTCAAAGTGTTAAAGGCCTGGCCACGACATTGGTCTAAGGCGACCGGCTTAGCGGAAAACCATACATGCGGAGGGAGATGCCGATATAGGAACTCACTCTCGCACGCAAGCCGGTCGCCTTAGAAGAATGTCGTGGCCAGGCCTTTAGGTTTTACTTGATACGTAAAGCAGGCCTTAGTACTCGCTCCAATACGTCGTGCTTTACGTATATTGAGCAAAACCTAATTTCACCGATACCTGAAATCTCAAAGTACGGTTACAGTACCCAAATGGTAAAGACTTCACTGTCCATCCAACTGTCTCCAGACTGTTGCCTCAATCGTGATTGAAAATTGACACAAATGATGCATTAACAAGTTATAGGGTCTACATAGCATTGTATCGAGGAGAAGTTTCATAAGTTGCGAAACTTGCATAAATAATGGTCTCGGCAATTTAATTGTGCGGAAAAATTGTTAAAATTGTGCGGAATTCTTAGTGCGCGAGTCGGTCGCGCTCATTCACAATTAAAAAGTTGATCCAATTAATTCTTCTTCTAATTGGTCCAATATTCCATTATGGCTTGTCGTAAGCAAATTAATTTTGTTCAATTAATAATCTTACGCCATCCCTGTGCTTATAAAGTCCATTTCAAATACGAAGGCCCGATTACACTTGACAAAGTCATTAGGCGTCAACAATAGGATCAGTTATAACAAAAGAAACCTGGCCAGACCGTTTTGTGGCGTGTAATTTTTTGCATACTTCGGTGTACCACAAGTGCCAATTTGTAATGGGCCACTTAAATGACAAAAATTTTGAGTGGCATCGGGCCTTCTCATTTGAAATGGACTATAGCTGCCGGTAAAGTTTAGGTTAATTTATGAAATCCTTGTAAGTAGGTATTTACTACTATAAACATGTTTCTATTAATTAGTTACAATACTTTTTTTAAACATACCTGCATAGAATATCGTTCGAATGGTACAATACCGTTTTGTAAATATATAATATTTTCTTTGGTTACCGCGATGATTACTCATGAAATAAAGCTATTTAAACGGATTAATACATACGCGCCCCGATGCAGTGGAGTTCGTCTAGTTCGAAACAATTTTTACAAATTTTTGAATATTTTAAAAATGATCACAATATGCTTATGATAAATTGTATGTATGAACGTTAGTCATGGTTAATGTACTACATTTCAAGAGACACAACAATCTGAAGTACGCTTTTGTTGTTTAATAAATCGATTTTAACAAACCAGTGTCTAAATTATATTTTCGTTCACCACCGTAATTCCGCGCTTATAAGCTTGACGCAAAATTCGCAGTGCATCAGGTGTACCATGTCGTCTTTAATATTAATGGCGTTCTTTACATTCATTGATTATTTACAAAATTAAAAATTGTGGAATTTTTTTTAAAAAATGCCTCTCGTAAAATTGTTTTTTTTTTTTTATTCTGATTTATTAAGTCCAAATATTTTATACTCAAAGAAACTATTTTAGTACTACTATTGAATAGTGAAGGTTTTGTCTCTAAACCTTTTCCCCCGGATGAACGGGATAATCTCGAAAAACTGTCTAACTGGACGAGAACATATGCATCGGGGCTCGTATTATAATTCGTTTAAACAGTTTTGTTTCGTTTGTAAATATCATCCGGATTTGACATGCAATTTTTTTGGTCTTACTATAAAATTATATTTAGAAACAGACATTTGTAAGCCACTACACTTTCTGCGTCAAATAGTCCCCTTTCGTCAAAAACATCCAAAAGTAGGAGCAGATTAGCAATTAATTATAGTTCGACAAGCCATGACAGCCGCGACACTCGAGTTATCAGACATGTCGTTAATAACAACGATGGATCAAGCAAGGGACAACCCTAAGCCCTAACTTCTTCCAACTATCGGTACTTTCGGTTAATACCTACAACATTTGATATAACGTATTGATATAAACCATGAAAATTCTCTATTTAATAGCTCTATAAATAGCTTTTGTATTTTTTTGGGTGCGTTTATTATCAGACAATTTACCGTTTTAATTATACTAAACTAAATCTAAAAACGGCCCCCGCGGCATGGTACCAAAGATGTTGGCAGTATTACCCCGCTGGATCGCGAGGTTGATCTGTTGAGCGAGGTAGCTGCCAGCTCTTGGCTCTCCTGTGGTATCTTTGAGTCTCTTTGAAATTTGTTTAAAGAGACTCAAAGCGCCAGAGTCCCACGGACCCAGGGTCTCGACGCCTAAAGGGATAGAATTATAGTCAGTGCCAAGACCACTGTATTTTCCTACCTTAGCACTTTCAGCCGCCTCTTCTGCTGGAGATGTGTCTATAGATGTTGCATTCTACACCAGCACCCGTCCCATACTCTACGGATTCAGAGACATATCTCATCCGGTCTCTTGCCGTCGGTCCTTGATATTCCGTTAGAATAGAGCCGGGACATTTTTTAGGACAAATAGAATAATAGATGTCAAATGTTTTTGGGCCTGAGCAAGTATGATGGTTAGCAAAACTCGTATTAACGGAATAAATTTTTTGAAAAAACAATTTATAATTAGGTTTCGTTAAAGCACTTAGTGATCCTGAAGGTGAATCTTAATTCTCTTGAAATTCTGCAGGCTAAACACAAAAGATGCGAACGCTTAAGTGGATCTTGGACGAGAACAAGAGCTCTTCTATTTTGCAGACATTGAAATTGCTTGATCGCTAACTACTAATAACTAATCAATACTTGCTCTAAGACATTTTCGATTCGGGAACGTAGTAACGTAGTTCTTTAAGACTGTTTTGTCATAGCATGAACCCAGATGCGACATTCGTTTAATTTCCATAACAATATTACGAGTATTTATTCTTGCTGTACGTTTCACTACTCAAATAGTGCATTCCACGAAAAAGTCTACTTTGTCGGGAACGTGACGCCTATGACAGCTACCTTAGGAATATATGGAAAGTGCGAGAATTCTCTTTAAATTCAAATACCCAGTTATAAATCTAGAAATACACCAAATTTTTCTTTCATAACTTTGTTAGATGTAGGTACGCGTAGAACGACGTCACGTACCCGACATTCTCTTGGAATGCACCAAATGTGGCATGTGTAGCGTTTTGCCACTGAACAAGTATTGCGTATTAGTAAGCTTAGATTGTTTATATCATTTTATCAAGCGAAAACTAGCGCAAATATATAATAGCAAACAATTGCTAGTTAATTAATCATATGTGGATTACCCGGGTCAGTTGGTAATCCCTGGACGATATTAATAGTGGGCTTGAACTGGTTCTAAACAAACCGGAACCGGATCCGTGGAAACCACAAAGCTGTTTAATCTGAGCCATACGCTACTTCGGGTTTAACATAGCTTACAGGGGTCAGCAAAAAACGTGGTCTACTACTTTGCAAAGTGTGAATCTATAAAAAAACAATGCGTTTGGGTGTTTTTATTATTTAAGCAACTGAAGAATTGTATGACTAACTTTTGTCAATTTATTACTACATGGTTTGTACTGATGCGTTAAACGTGCTAGTCGTTACTTTCGTACTTACATAGGTACCTACTTGATAGACCCTGACGGCAACAACGACAAACGAATAAACACGGCACCATCATAAGCCTACCGACCAATTACAATCTGCCTCCGAAAACCAATGACCAAAATTACTCATATTATAAAACAATTGCAAACGTTTTATGGAAGTTACACACAAACAGTTCCTATTTGCATCGCTCCTTTGTGTAAATCGTTTATAAATCGGAAAACTTTCCAAACAAATTGCCAAGCAACAGCGTCAAATGCACAATGTATGCATAGTTTTGGTCCTTCGCAACTCGAGCACTACGAATATATTTTCGCAAAAGGAACGTCAAAAAATAATGTGTTCAAAGGAACGAAGCTTTATAAGCACGTCGGTTACACACAAATTTACCGTTTTGTTTCTGGGATAGAATATGGCATCATAAATTGCAACAACTGCATCCTTGCCGCTGTAGAAACACCGAGAATTGTACTAATGCCTTATAAATTACTAGTTCTACGTTTGTTTAATGTAAAGTGTTTCATCTTTTTAAGCAATTCTTCAAATACGTATTTTGTTAATAGTGACTTAGTCAAGTGGTATTATGGTGCCGTTGTATCTATTTATTGTGCTACTCGTGACTTTCGCACTTGCATACTTGTTTAGACGTGACGGCAACGTCGAGAAACGGTTAGACAGGATACCATCGTAAGCCTACAGACAAAATAATATAAAAATAATCTCATCTTCAGATTGAGATTGTTAACACATTCGATTAAAAATAAATTTAAAATCGGTTCACGATTTTCAGAGGTATGACCTATGGAACTGTAAATTCATTCTTTTGTTTTCTGTTTAACAATCCACATGAAAATCAAAATGAAAATAACTTCAGATAATTATTAATGCAAAAGTTCATGCTCAAAATTGTGCGATCTTCCGAGACAATTTCAACAATGTTTGGCTTGAAATCGATAAAAAAATTATTAGAGACGAGATTCACAGTTTTTTTTATAATATCGATATTGTAAATTAGTTAAGACCCATTGAGAAACTTGATGATCCAAAATGGTAAAATAAGATTATTTGAACCCTTTTTGGACATGGTTGCCTTATAAGAAGCAAATAGTTGGTACGATCTGAATACCTATACCACATTATTTTAACATAGTTATTGAGTTCCCTAGGATTCCCAGAGCACGCATTTATAGATAACATATGTATATTTATAGAGAAATCGATATTTGCAACCCACATTTTTTCCCGAAAACACTTAAGTTAAGTGGAGAACACGCTTCCACTAGCATTTTATATGCTGATGTTTTTAGGTAATATAAATACAATGCACAAGTGCAGTGTAGTACGCCATAGTTCACAGTGTAACTTAATTTTGTTGCTCTGCTGGAGGTATCATTAAAATTTCACATTTTTCATATTTTACGTCAGCTGGTCGACTCGTAGATCATTTTTATATTTTTCGCAATATGGGAAAGTTCCGGGGGTTAACGTTAAAAAATATCTACTACTTACTTACCTAGTATTACCTATACCACCGCGTGGTGACGGAAGTAAGAATATATTTGTCACTCCCCCAAATCTTCAAACTTCAAACTTCAAACTTCAAACTTTTTATTTGCTAGAACACACGTACATAAAAGATCTTAAAGTTACAAAGTTTCAGTGCATTCGACCAAAGGCATGCAAAAGTAAACAAATAAAATTAAAGCTACAAAATGTCAACATAGGTACCCTACCTTCGATAATTTATACTTAGAAAATAATAAAATCTTCCCGCGGGTGTTGTAGGTTTAACTAAGGGATTGAAGTGTCAATAAAAAAATATGAACTATTTTTTTCGAGGATCAAAACTACGATTGCCTTAGGTAATTCTTAGCTTAATCTATTTAATTCTTAAATATTAGCTAAGAAGGGTAGTTGAGTTTAACAATGAATATTCCCAATATTATAATTATATTATACGCATAGTTAATAAGAGAGGCCTATGTCCAGCAGTGGACTAAGACAGGGTAACGACGTGACGATACTTTGGTTGATATGAGATAGAAAACCTTTGGATTCAGTGTTGATAGGAAATGAACACAGATGCACATTTGTTACATACCTACCTATTTGCCGGTGATTTGCAAGTGCAAAGTGCAGTTCACACACCCGGTGCATCCAACTGTCATTGAGTGCCTTGTCACTAAACATCTGGACCCTATTACTGTATACGACCTGACGTCATTTCTGTAGTGACACACAAAAGTGTTTCCTCGTCGGAATCCATTATGCAAGTGCCTGTACAAGACGCACATAGGATGCTTAGACAAGTTGCTAATCGCTGACGCTTAATGGTCAATCGTAAACGAAAGGCAGCTAACTGTCACTGTCGCACTTATATCAAAGAGTGACAGAGAGGGAAAAGTACGATACGCTACTAAACATTAGCGATTGGCAGCTTGGCTAAGCATTCTGATCTCAACAATTTCCTTCTGAATACACTGCATATTCGTTACGCGCTCGCGACGAAATCGCGATGCACTCGTTGTGAATCGGTTACAGGCTCGCGATGAACTCGCTGCGCGCTCGCTTCGCTTTCAACGCGCTTGCAAATCGCAAGTGTGATAAGGCCCATACGCGATTTAATATAATTTGTTTTTAGGTGTCACTTTGACATAATTCCTCAGTGGCCTAAAATTTGAACTGGTTGACTGTACGGTTGGTTTTTAATTTATTATATAAATTTATCTCTTACTCGCTCGTTTGCGCAAACTGGAACAAATCGTATGGAATATGTGGTTTCTGGTCGGTTTGATAAATTTTAGTTTTAGTTGGTGATAATTCAATGCGTTTGCGGCCATTATTTGCTGTGACCCGTTTCGTAAAAGCTGCAATTTTTCAATGCATTTCCTATGTTTGTTTATTTTGTACTAAACAAACAAACACTGTGTTAGTGTCGGCAATGGAACGAATGCTTATT
Organism: Thaumatotibia leucotreta; assembly: GCA_025490895.1. NCBI lineage: Eukaryota > Metazoa > Arthropoda > Insecta > Lepidoptera > Tortricidae > Thaumatotibia > Thaumatotibia leucotreta. Next base: position 21,224 of record JALPQI010012895.1, on the reverse strand, counting down.
TGAATCTAGGGTTAATTTTTTATTCACCGTTCCAATTTTAGAAGGTTGATTCGGAGATCATTTTGATGATTTTTTATTATGGGTGCGACATACGAGACGAGAAAAAAAAAACTATTGTTCCATACTTTTCCGCCTACTAATATCACAGGGTTTTTATGGAACATTCGATTTTTTTCTCTCGAATCGGATGTCGGTGCCATAGTCAAAGTTCATCAACATGACCTCAGAATTGACCCCTAAAGTTGGGTTGGCAAATAAAAAATCACTCTGTACCTATAAGTATACTTAGTAGGTATGTAGGTTAGACGTTAGGTTTAGGTATTACCGTATTTAAAGAACAAACCGAAAAACATAGACAGTATTATTAAAAATAAAAACTTTTTGGAACTTGATATTAATTTGATATGACACACAATAGTGCATTCTATATAATATAATAGAGAAATACAATTCCAAAAAATATGTAAATGTTTCGGCTGCCGCTTTAATGTTGTAAAATTAAATTTTCTTTAGCCAAAGACTATTTGTTATTCAGACGGCTTGCGAAGAAAATCCCCGGCGCTTTAAAATTACAATTTCCTAGAACGTCCAGCGTGTATTCTTGAATGTGCATGAAAATCAAATAAGCCCCTTTCACCCCCTTTCACCCCCTTCAGATTCAACCCCTCTCAGGCCCTGCGAACACAGCACCGCACTTACGAAGTGCTGTCAACTTCAGATTTTCCTTCCCTTTACCTGAATCGGGTTTCCTTGTCGATGTTAATAGCCCGTTCCTGAATTATGATTATTTGACATTCCCGTACTTTACTTTGGGATTTTATTGCGAAACGCGTCACGTAAATAAAAGCTCTCGTGGCTTTGTGGATAAATATCACAAAGAAACTTGATGTTTCCGTGTTATTTGATTACATTCGCGGCTTGTCCTTCTCCAGTGTTATAGGATTATACAGGAAAATTCAGAAAAATGGGCTCCATTCAAGTTATACTCAAAGCAATTCAATTTTACTATAAATTTTAATTAAGACACTTTTACTTTGAGTATTTGAACACGGATGTATATTTTAATTACATTTACGGCCTGTTTCACAATCTCCAGTTAAAGCTATCTGTCAGATAAAAAATAACACTATCTCTTTCTTTTACCTGGAAGAATAAAGAGAGCGTGTTATTATTATCTGACAGATAGCTTTAACTGTAGATTGTGAAACAGGCCCTTACTATCGAAATCAGTGAAATCATGCACATGCACATCCCAACTAGCAAAATATAGTCATACATATAGAAGTTGAGAGAACGTTTTGCATATTATAACTTCTAGTCTAATTTGGTTCGTCATATAAACGTAAGGTAAACGGTTATAAAAGGCGAAAGTGGCGCAAATTATAAGACTTATTGGTGAGATAAAGGTTAAATAAAGGTTTGCATGGCGACTTAAATCGTTTATTAAAGGTATTGTTACGATTAAGGAATGACCAAAACTTTGTATAAAGAGTAGAACAAAAACCTTTACGCGACCTAAATCTATATAAATAAAAATGAATTGCTGTGCGTTAGTCTCGCTAAAACTCGAGAACGGCTGAACGGATCTACCTTATCTTGGTATTGAAATGTTTGTGGAGGTCTAGGGAAGGTTTAAACAGTGTAAAAACACGTAAACATTGTGATGATAATTAGAAAACAGTGATTCTTTTTTCCCATACGAATTGTGCGTGACCTCCGTTTTGACACAATGTGACAACACGAAAAATAACATTAATGAATTCAAATTAAACCTGTAGTGAGTTGATAAGCATCAAACAATATTAATTTTGAGTCGGCCAAATATATCCGTAACACTTAAAATAGTTAACATCATCATCATCAACTTAAGAGCAGGGCTCTTGTCTGTGGAGCAATTTCCAAGTGGTCCTTTCCAGTGCCTTTTCCTTAAGACCCTGATACGACACGACGTCTACTTTTTCTTTCACTTGGTCCATGTACGACCTTCTCGGCCTTCCTATTTTCCTCTTCCCCTCTACTTTTCCTTTTATGATGGTCTTAATTAATTCGTCGTGTCGTATAAGGTGTCCTAACATCTTCCCTCTTCTGTTGGCGATGATTGTCAACAGGCACCTCCTCTCCTTTATCCGGTTGAGAACTTCCTCGTTGGTCACCTTCTAAGTCCAGCTTATCCTCTCCATACGCCGCCAACACCACATCTCAAACGCCTCTATACGGTCTCTGTCTCGCTGAGTCATGGTCCAGGTTTCACAACCGTATAGAGCTATGCTCCAGATGTACACTTTTATGAGCTTTTTCCTGACTTGGCCTGATATTCTGGCTTTCAGTAAGTATTTCTTGGCGTTGAACGTTTTTTTAGCCATGGCTATTCTGGTGACAATATCTTGTGTACATCTGGAGTCGTTTGTAATAAGGCTACCCAAGTATTTAAATTGTGTTACCTGTTCTATTGTCTTATTATTAAGCGTAACTGGTCTATGGCGTGATAGTGTTTTTGAAGTGGTGAGAGTTTTTGTTTTGTTAATATTAATTTTAAGACCAAATTCATTAAAAACGGTATCCATTTCTACTACTAATTCTTCTAAATCTGCTGTAGTGTGAGCTAATGCTGCTATATCGTCAGCAAAACGTATGAATTGTATCTTAGTCCCATTGAATTTAACCCCCCCTTTGCCAGACTCTACCAATTTCCTAATAGAGCACTCTATAAAAATGTTAAATATAAGCGGCGAAAGTGGACAACCCTGTCTTACCCCCTGCTTAATTCGTGCCTTTCTCGTTTCTTCCCCTATTTCAATAATGGTTTCCTGGTTTCTGTAGAGTTCATAAATTATTCGTCTATCCCTATAATCCAAACCTGCTCTTTCCAAAATTTTCATCATCTGTTCAACAAAATATCAATAGTTAACAAAATACCAAAAAAATGTTTAACGATTTGTTTACAATAAATGACAACCTCTCAAAGTCTCGATGTGTCAACGTCAGACTTATTTTTATTGGGACCTATTTAAATAGTTTTCATATATATATATATATATAAACTCTCGCGTAGGACAATAGCATAGACTTGAAGGCGTGGACGTATTACACATGGAGGCTGTTTAATTTGAACTTCACTATCGTTTCTCTCGCTATTCGAATGAGAGGGGAGACACGGAATTTTAAATCCGTAATATCGAAATGGTTGTCAAATCCGAATAATTGTTTTATGCTGGCTCCCCACTATGAGCCGATGAGCGATGATAAGGGACGCAGTTATGATTATGACTAATACTGCCATCCCGTTCTGCTGTATAGCTACGTCCCGTATGACCATGATGGCCCATTGTGGGGAGCCAGCATAAAGAAAATAATTCGGAGTTGTCGACCTATTTCAATATATCGGTACTATTCGATTGAGAGGGAAGACACGGAATTTGAAATCTGGTTGCTTAGACAAGTTGCCAATCGCTAACGCTTAATCGTCAATCGTAAACGAAAGGCAGCTAACTGTCTTTATCGCACTAATATGAAAGAGTGACAGAGAGGGAAACCTACGATACGCTACCAAGCGTTAGCGATTGGCAACTTGGCTAAGCGTCCTGGAATGTTTAAATAGGTTGTAAGCTCAGAATTATTTTCTTTACTTCGAAATAAAAAATAATGGTTCTATTTTAAATTTTTCCATTTCAAAATTGTACAGTTGAGTTCATAAATATATGAGCAAATCCAAGGCTTCAAAAATAAATGAGCATAGAAAAAGGCCAGTCATTAAAATTCATAACAACCTCTTTTAAGTCGATCATAAATCCAAAACAGTAGGCTTAGCAGATGATTAAAGCGACAACATGTTGCGGCGAGATAGACTATCCGTAGTATCCGTCCCTCTTTAGTTAGTAAAAGACGGGAAATCTGTCTCGCCGCGACATACTGTCGCAACAATCATGTGCTAAGCGTACTGCAAATAAATGAGTAAAAAGCCGCAAGCAAATACGATGACAGTTCTGTGACGTCACACGTAAAGTGAAAGAGAGAAAAGTATAGTTTGACAGTACGGTACTCTTTTCGATGACTGTCAAAATATAAGGAAAACGTTTTGCGTTTCAGTTGATTACATATTAATGCGACACATGCTCAGATTAATATGACAGGTAATCTGTACAGTCAAAGACAAAATAAGGTGTACACAAAAATGTTCAAAACTATGTCCCAATGCACTCTAATTCTGTGTAATAAGAACGTCGTAACATATTTATGAGCGGATTCTTTCGATACTATCAGCTATCACCGCCGGGCGAGTTGTCTCTTTTATTTAAACAGGAGTGCGTATCTTTTGTTCGTGTATATAGCCGATAGTTCATAGCTTAGTAGCTCGCGGTGAGACCAGGTCTGCTACCGCGAACATCGAAGTTCGCAAATTTCGGGGATTTTTCTCTGTCACTCTAATGACGCCTTCATTGGAGTGACAGAGACAAATCCCCGCAATTTGCGAACTTTGATGTTCGCGGTAGCAGGCCAGTGCCTTAGGTGGATGTCACACTGGCGCCGATTCGTATCGCAAAACTGGAGCCAGTGTATGCAGGTAATGCGGCTAAAAAATTATGCTTGAAATGAAATGAATGAGAATGAGCTGTCATAACAGAAAAAAAATCTGTTAGACGTTGTCAACTGCGGCCCTACCGCGAAAAACGAGATTCGTAAATTTCGAGGATTTGTCTCTCTCACTCTAATGACGCATTCGTTTAAGTGACAGGGAAAAATCCTCGAAATTTACGAATTTCGATTTTCGCGGTAGTAGGCCTGTTGTTGCTGTGATTTGTGTTTTGAGTTTTGACAAGCATATTTTTGTAGTTGGAATAAACTAGCTTTATTAAACGAATGGTAAAAAAACTCCAAATTGATTTCCAAAGCAATTTAAAGTATTACAGTTAGTAACTAAAACAACGCATTAACCGGATGATTGCCACAAGAGGAAAAACGTAAGTCATCTTATCTCTTCAATAGGTATGTGTATATTAAATAGGTACGCTATAATGTAATGAATGATGTATCTACTTAATTGAGTCAAGTAAAAATGGTCACTTCTTTGCCTTGCCCCATGTTTTGCGCCTCCAGGTATAAGGCGATACGAAGTACGCCGGGCAGCTAGTATCAAATAAATGTTTTATAACTGACCATTTTGTTTTATAGAAGGTTTAGTGTAAACCTTACTCATTGCTTATCGGACTTTTAAGTTACCTAAATATTTTTAAGTTTTATTTATAAAACTGCTCCTGACACTTATTTTAGATTCGCGCAAAACTTGGTGTGTGTGACAAAAAAGTGTACGGAAAAATAATACAAGGTAATTTTATAAGTTTTGTAATAGAAATTATTGTTCTATATATTGAGCGTTTGCACATTTGGCGTGAGCTGAATTCATATGGGAAGGTCACATTATCGTTAAAGTTTATGATGATTTACAGTTTTTTGCTATCGCGCTCTTAATATATTCGAAATATTTATAATTTATAACAATATTTCTTCATATTTTATTACAGTTAAGGTTAGCCATTTTGGAACAAGTCATGGATTTATACTTATACGACTACAATATAACTTTATCTTAAGTAAAGGTTTTTATAACGACTACAAATTGTCCGCCATTACTAAGCCACCATTACTAGTCCGCCACTTTGTTTGTACCGTTTCCACGATGTAACGTCCATGGTTTTTTCTTTCAAATAGTACTGTGATTCTCACGAAATGGCGACAGATGTTTTATAATATTAAATTCAAGTTGACTTTAAAACGCATGATGTTTTATAACCGTAACTTAAAATCAATTTAAAACATATAGTTATATAAAAGGAATATAACGGATTCGGCAACAACTAAAGGTTTTTTAAAGTTTGTGTTTTACGTTAATATAACCAACTGTTGAATAAAAGGTAGATAACAGTCCCGCTGATATCTTTTTGTCATATTGAAGTTACCCTCAATACCGCTATATAATCGTCGAGATAAGATTTTATGATATCACTTATACAACAATAAAATTATATAGACGTTGTAAAACTGACCTTATTACGACGGTTCGGTTTTTTCAAAACCCCTTATAAGACGAAAACTTTTATACAACTTGAACATCATTAAGTAAACGCTTTCTTTAAAACCTCTACATGATTGTTTTATAATTAAATCGCAAAAACGTTTATTTACCATAGTAATTAGACTATTTGGTAGGACGACTAAACTATCAGATTTATAACGTTTATTTGATTAACAGGTTAACTAAAAACGACTATAAAACTCTTATATGGCTAACTCTTGATTTATATGACTTCTTTGCTAGTTGGGATTGCACATGATCGGTGCGACGGAATGTCGCCGCGAGATAGATTTCCCGTCTTTTTCTAACTATATTAATAAAAAGCAGGACGGGTACTGTATCTCGCGGTGACACTTTGGCCACCTATTTTATTGTGTTGCTAAATAAAAAAATCATAAAATCCTGTTATCTCATTCAGATACTACGAATATAGTTGGCTAAGCTCATTTGCCGTCATAGGGTTACTATAGCTGTTTACGATATGGTTGTCCATATGCTGGTTTCCGTAAAATAAATGAGATAATCACCAAATACAAAAAAGGGTTTAGCAGCCTTTCCGAACAAGAGGTGCCTTTCCCCACGGATGAAGTCAATATTTTAGTTGGTGTACTAGCAGGACCTAAGAATACTCCATGCTTAATATCAGCTCTAGATCTTCTTTTGTTTCAGAGTTAATCAAGATAATGTAAAATATACAGGGTGTCGTTGAAAGTGGCATATTTCGTAAACTGTTCAAGTTAGATCAACCAAACAAAATTGTGTTTGATAACAATAAAATAAACTACAAAATTCATATTTTTAACCTGCATCTTGTCCTTATTTTTCATAATAAAAAAAGGTTTCTTGTTTTTTTTTTCCATATTTTTTTTTATTTCACGTGGAGGTACACCTACAAAAAAAATATGCATACATAGCCACTGATGTCCACTGTATACATAAATAAAAATATTTCCGTAAATCATCGTGCGTCATGCCAAAAAAAATTTTTTTTCAGAAGTAGTCGTTACTGGCATACAAATAAAGTACCAGTGCAGTGTGAACATAAGTTAGTGTGTAGGTATACAATCTCTCGACACTTACCGCACAAAATATCATTGACGTAAATTGACTTATTAGTGCATTTGCTATATAAATCAGCCTCTTGTCAAGTTTGTATGCATTTTTTCTTTCCACATACATTTTTTAACGTTTTTTCACAAGACTTACACTTAATTTTTTCCATTTTCCAACAGAAAATGCAACAAATCAAATGTCGAAAACAATACTATGTGTCAAATGTTTATCTCTCTTTTATAAAGCAAATGTATTAATAAGGCCTTCGTCCAGAAATGGACATCCAATAGTAATTAAATATAGTATTTAGTCACTAAAATAATTATGTTAAAGAATGGAATGATTTAATTTAATTTAATTAATTGAAGTGTTGCAAACAGTGCTATAATTTTAATATTATTAATAATTTATTTAATTAATCTATGTAAATATGCATGTATACAAATCAATGTAACTTCTATTGGAAATAAATGGCTTGATTGATTGATTAATAAGTCAATTTACGTCAATGATATTTTGTGCGGTAAGTGTCGAGAGATTGTATACCTACACACTAACTTATGTTCACACTGCACTGGTACTTTATTTGTATGCCAGTAACGACTACTTCTGAAAAAAATTTTTTTTTGGCATGACGCACGATGATTTACGGAAATATTTTTATTTGTGTATACAGTGGACATTAGTGGCTATGAATGCATATTTTTTTTGTTGGTGTACCTCCGCGTGAAATAAAAAAAAATATGGAAAAAAAAACAAGAAACCTTTTTTTATTATGAAAAATAAGGACAAGATGCAGGTTAAAAATATGCATTTTGTAGTTTATTTTATTGTTATCAAACACAATTTTGTTTGGTTGATCTAACTTGAACAGTTTACGAAATATGCCACTTTCAACGACACCCTGTATATTTTACATTATCTTGAATAACTCTGAAACAAAAGAAGATCTAGAGCTGATATTAAGCATGGAGTATTCTTAGGTCCTGCTAGTATACCACCTAAAATATTGACCTCATCCGTGGGGAAAGGCACCTCTTGTTCGGTAAGGCTGCTAAACCCTTTGAAAGCGTCTTCAACCGATTTTTCCAAAATCGACATGGTGCTAACAACGGGACTATCGTAGCATATAAAAAAATCGTTCGATAAAAAAAAAACAGGAGACGTTTCTCAGAGATAATTATATTCTCGTCGAATTGATAACCTACTCCTTTTTTGAAGTCGGTTAGAAATGGAAACTAAAGCTCACAAATACAATGAACCATATTTCAACTATTCACGACATTTTGCTATTTCTCATCACGTTTCCAGAATTACCTGTTCATATATTTCGTGTGAGTACAGTCTGGAGAAATCAGAGGGAATAAATGTCGACGTTCAACGTATAGGGCAGTGTTTTTCAAACTTTGCACGTGCAAGTCTAAAAAAACCTTCCTTGGTAACGGTTACCTGCAAGTATCTAATATGTGAAAATGTGGGTGTTATGAATTTTGATTCAGCCCGTAGTGAATACAAATGTGGACTTAATTTATATTTTAGTGTCATTATGTCTCACGATAGTTTTAAATTCAATTATTATGGATTTCTCTACAAGAGATGTTATTACATATTTGTTAAGAAGACAAAAGTTTGAGAAACAATGGCTTAAGGATAGCACGTGAGACACTTACGAGAATGAAACGACTTGTGTGCTTACCATGAGCTACCGCCGTGACTTTAACGCGGACTTACTTTTTATCCGTATCGCTCGCACCAACTGACAACCGGGCGGTTAGAGCGGGATGGATAGAAAGTAAATCCACGTTCAAACCACGTCTACATCTCATGGTAAGCATACTATACTGGTACCATGAATTTTCCGCGATAGAAACGCAAGCGCCCGCTTGAATTTAAATCTATCTCGCTTGTTGCACTTCGTAGCGGCATTGATTCGAGCGAGATGCAAGGAAAGTAAGTAAGGGGACACCTGCGATAAGATAGTGTAAAATGGAAGAATCATGGTAGCGTTAACAAAAGGTGTAACCAACTTGAAGTAACTTTTGAGATAAGCCATTTTGTGTAATCGAGACAGTACGTGTCTGTGTCTGGGATGTGAAGTTTACGATATAAAAATTGAGTCTGTGGGGTGTGGAATACAAACTATGTAGGTTTAATACCTGTACTGGGTGGGAAATTGTCTATAAACGTTAAAGGTGTATTCCTATTATCGAACCCGGAAGTCCGGCAAAACAGAATAATAAAATAGTACATTTCCTAACTAGTGCAGGAAAACCTTTTTTCGTCTAGGGTGAAAGTTGGAGCCCGACTGAAACGAGGGCGACAATCACCCGAGTTAAAAAAAAGTTTTTTCTCAAACTTGCTACGGAATGTTGATGTTACTTACTTTAAATTAAGCCCGGAAATACTATGTATCCGGTGTCATATGCTAAGATGATATGTAAAGAGAATTCATGTATTTATTTCACACCTAGGACTGCAAACAAACTGTCTTTTGTTTTGAAACGTCAAATTGTGACAATAGGTGACATTCAGCCACAGAAAAAAAAATAACCTAAGAACTAATGTCTATACCAACAGGTAAAAGGATACCTCAAACAGATTTAAAAAAAAGTTAGGCGCGAATGTTTTTTTTTAATGTTGTACGATACTGTACTATTGTTTTATTTACAAATCAAATGGTATGGTTCGGCGAAATCAGTTCGTTTTATTTCATGGCAAGTTTGAGAAAAGCACTATACAAATCTCGGCGAGAAACAGGGTTACAGGCCGCGTATTATATACGCGTATATCTACTTGGCCTGTAACCCTTCGTTTCCCGTCCTCTATAGTAATGTACTATTGCACGTGTAAGGGACGATTTTTTTTCATAACAAGTGCGTAAAAAAGAGAAATTACCGCGCGCGAAGCGTGCGCAATGTTCGTTTTTGCGCACTAGTTAGGAAAAAAATATTTTCAATCATTTAATACATGACATTCGTAATAAACAATCAATATGTTTCCTAAACTGTTCGAAGTTATTCTCAGTCTGTTAACTGTGAAAATCCATCTTGTGTACGAAAATGATCGTTCAACTTCGACTGACTTGATGGTTAAGAAAAGCATTCTTTTGTAATGTTGTAGCGTATTTTTGTTGAAGTTCTCTTTGATTTCGACTTCTTTGTTTAGTAATAAGTTATTAATTATTTTTTATTGTTAAAATATCCTGGATTCGTGATTAAATCTAAGTTTTTATGATACGAAAATATGGCGAAAGAAACCTATTATATACAGTGTGTTTACATGACCCGGATTTTTACGAACATGGGTAATAATACGCATTACTAGCAATCGTTTTCAAGTATTAACATTTGACAAATAATTAAATTGATCGTACAATGAATTTTTCATCACACTTGCTGTCTAAGCGCGCCATTGCTTGCGCGCGTAGCGGGAGTAATATAAAAGTGATATTCCCTAGGGAGTAATAGAAATGTCAGTACGTCATTTAGTAATATTATGTCTTAAAAAATATTTTTTTATCGGCAAGTGTGATGAAAAACAATGTATGCATCACGGTAGGTAAGCGGAATACTAACTCGAGTCATAAAAGCCCTCCGCCTAACGGCGTCGGGCTTCTAACACTCTCGTTAGTAATTCCGTACTTACCTCCCTTGATACACAATGTACTATTATTTCCTCCGAACGATCAATGTAACGCGTGTACTGCTTAGTTGTCAAACGTTATGAGTGGCTGCGATCTGTCATTGTCAAATGCAAATTAACGATTCATTTTGAAGTACATTGCTTCTCAATCATAAAGTTAGAATCCGCGCTAGCGCTTAATAGAGAAAGGAAGCGTGTGAAAGGGAAGCCACCAGTCATATGACTTTTACACGAGTGCAAAAGAGATAGAAAACAATCCCAAAAGCGTACCCACTTTTGAAGTGACATATCAGCCGTATCAGCCTTCTCGACGGAGACTGTTATTTAAAAGTGATTTTATATTTAATTCTAGTAAGAAGTCAATTTAGACAAATAATTAAACCGATATGGTATCGTGTAGTGTAAAGGATTGCCCTATTACCCACCGAAGAAATGACGGCAAACACTTGTTTCGTAGGTAAATCTGATTTGCCGGTTAATTGTTTTCAAACGATATTTTGTCGATTTAGTAGCATAAATCGTGTAAGTTATCACTTTCTAGCATTAATTGTTAGTTATCCTATCACTGTGCGCTAATAATTTATCACAACAGTTAATATTAAAGAATATTTTGTGTAAAAATATAAATGGTCGCGCTACGCTAGAGCTTGACTAAACGTTGAACTACCAATATCGATATTCGTTCGATAAACATACCTAATCAGTCTATTACATTACAATGCCGTCATATTCCCAGATTTTGAGTACGAATGTGTATTTAACAAACTTGAAGGACCTTACTATGTTTTGTGAGATTTTTTTGATACTATACGATTTTTCTTATTTCTGTTAAATTTAAGGGATACGCCAGATGCTAAGTTCACACACGTTTGCAATTTGTAATTCGACACCCTCAATTCACATTGTCCTATAAAACTTATAGCAAAAAACGAAGATAAAAAATACCATGTTGTCGATAAAACAGTTAAACATTATCATCATTAACAGTTAAGCAATTATCTATCGGATAATTGCTCTGTTGTAATAGGCAACCCTATTCCTGACCACACATAGACAAATTTACGCACACACTTGCGTTTCGTTTTTGGTTAAGCTTTTAATCGTTGTCGATCATTCTTTGTCATCTTAGTTCTGTGTTCTCAATTGACTTTTCTTAGAAAGTTAATTACTTTTAGAATTATCATTTTGAATCAAATAATGTTCACGGTTTGGCTAGAAATCTGTATCGCATTCCTCGGTTTCGATAAAAGCCAGTATCATAGACACACACTGTATGTATATTCATCGGTTATTTTTAGGGTTCCGTAGCCAAAATGGCAAAAACGGAACCCTTATAGATTCGTCATGTCCGTCTGTCCGTCTGTCCGTCTGTCCGTCTGTCACAGCCAATTTACTCGGAAACTATAAATTCTACAGTAACGAAATTTGGTAAGGATATGTGTTGTATGAACCGCTCCAGGAATGTGCTACTAAATTGTAAAAAAAACCATTGGGGTGGGGGCCCTCCATACATGTAACTGAGGGATAGATTTTTTTTTTTAGTTGTACATTAGCGTGTGGGGTATTAATAGAAAGGTCTTTGAAAATGATATGAAGGTTTATACATCACATTTTTATTTAAGCAAATCGTTTTCGAGATATCAGCTCTCAAAGTCTGAAAAATGTGTCCCCCCCCCTCTATTTTTTAAACTACGCGATATAAAATTCTGAAAAAAATATATGTTATGCACATTAATAAACTCTATCAACGATTTTTGGTTTGATAAAATTATCTCCTCTAGTTTTTGAGGTAGGTTGATTTAACAGTATTTTTTTAATAATAAATTGATAATGGTACGGAACCCTTTGCGCGCGAGTCCGACTCGCACTTGGCCGGTTTTTTCTTATCGGAGTGGACACTTGAAAAACGTGTCTCATCACTAGTGCTACCTAAATGCCACCAGCCGCCGATGTTTAGATGACAAAATGTATTCTTATTAGTTATCATCACCACACGGCTTAGTGATGTCATTTCGTCATAATTTCGAAAAGTAAGTTTGCAAATGTAAAGTAAGCGTAATTTTGCTAGAATAATCAAACTACACCGCTATAGCAACGGTTAGTTACGTTATCCGATTTTAATTAACTAAAATACGAACATTGGCAAGTATCCAATCCTCGTTCGTGATGGTACTTAACGTTCACGTCGGTATTTTATCAAGTAGTCGATGACTTACTCGTACAGTTAGACTGTACAGTCGAGGTAAAATATATAGATACGCGCAAATTACCAAATACATATAAACACATTCCTATTACTATAACCAATAAGGTCGTGTATCCATATTTCTTGCAATTTGCGTGCATTTATATTATTTACCTCGATCGTATAGGAGAGGGCGCTTAAAGGAATCAAGTTGGCTTATAATTGTCTTAAGGAGGCCTGAGCCTATGAGCCCGTCTTAGATTTTAGAATTTAAGATGATCAATTTCTGTTGCGTTAATAAGTAAGAGGTACATTTATTTAACGCTAGTAAATTCCATAGTACCAATAATAATAAGTTTTAAATGGTTTTTCCTGAGTTACTAATAACCTCGCAGGCAGCATATACTCGTACATAAGTCATTTTGAACAACTTTTAGTATGGGACAAACCTCGAATTCGCAAATAAAAAATCATTCGAGCATATTGGTCACGTGGTCTCGACATTTTGTATGGGAACGTGATTTTGTGTTCCTCATTATGTGGAGTCGCATAAATAACTTTTTTAGTACAGATGGTGTTTTTTTTACGCGCTAGTGCGAGAAGTGGCTCATTTTACGTCAGGTCCATAACTTCGAAGGAAGGGCCATCTGTACTAAAAAATGACGTACGAGACACGTGCAAAAAGGAAATTCGTAACTCGTGTCGATTTAAAACACTCCCCTTCGGTCGCGTTTTAAAACATCGCCACTCGTTCCGAATTTCATGTTTTTCGCACTTGTGTCGTAATATACTATTTCCTAACTAGTGCGGAAAAGTAAACATTGCGCACGTTTCGCGTGTGTAAATTTCTCTTTTTAAGGCACTTGTTAACAAAAAAGTCGTTTGATACAGGTGTAAATACTTCTTTTTAACTCTGGTGATTGTCGCCCTCGTTTCACTCGGGCTCCAACTTTCACCCTCATCGAAAAATTTTTTTTTTGCGCTTGTATTGAAATGTACTATTATTACGATGGCTAACTATATGTGTAGGTACCTTAGTAGAGACAGAAGGACGGTATTTCGGTATATAGAGAAAAAACAGCGTAATTCATATTGTTTGAAATCCATCTTGGCATTTCAAGACAAAGTTTGTAAACTATTTTTTTTGAAGTCGCTGTCACTCATTTACTTTATAGATTAAAGTACTTGAGTGAAATAACCGAGTGCCAAATTGTTGGTATTTATAGTGGGTTATTCCCACCGGTTACCACCAACTTGAGACCAGTGGTAACAACTGGGGTTTTTTTTCCCACCTGGTACCACCAGATTACTTGGTGGTAACTACTGGGAAAAAGAATTCCCAGTAGTTACCACCAATCACTTTAGTGGTAACTACTGGGAAAAAGAATTCCCAGTAGTTACCACCAACCACTTTAGTGGTAACTACTGGGAAAAATAAATCCCAGTTGTTACCACCAAGTACTTTACTAGTAATGTGCTTGTTTTTAATAGAATATACACAAAATACTTTGCCAGTTATTAAAAAGGAGCTAATTTTATGAATATTACTTTATTTATAAAATATCTTATTAACCATCGAATTTTACTAAAAATGAATACATTTTGAAAATATTTTTGAAACTTTTTTTTAAATATGTTGTCAGTATTACCTACTCTGAATCAGAACCAAAAATATTAAGAACTATGTATAAGAGCATTTCTATTCTTCTATTTACTCATGTAAGAATTTGTTAACAGATAGTTACATTTTCAATGTGTGTTTATCTGTAGATACATAAAAACATTACACATACACAGTGTATTATTAACCCCCATTTTGTCTCACCTTGTTTTTTTTTGCAAAAATCCATAGTCAACAAGGTTTCAAACAGGAGACTAAAACTTCGACATCGCTACGGCTTGAAGTTTTTTTATAAAAAATGTCAAAGTTGGCTCATACCAGTCATACCCGGGTCAAGAAATTCCGAAAACATTTTTTTTCTAAAAAATCTAACGTATTTATTTAAATTCTGATTACACCAATTAATTGGGCAAAACTGTCCCTCGCCCTCTTTTAATAAAATTTAATGTGTCCATACTTGCACTTATATCATACACGCTTGTAAGTGAACTGACTTGATTATCACAGGGGCAGGTGAAAAGGGATGACGGGTGACCGGCTCGTAGAAGGGATAACTTTCATTTTTCATCGTGTTGTTTTAACTGATTACGAATTTCAATTCTTTTTTAAGATTATTATAACTACTACCAGGTTTTAGGTACTTACACGAAAAATGAAATATTGAAATATTCTTGTTTTGAATAAAAAATCAGTGTAATTCGTTTTTATTTGTAGTATAACATTTTATAATAATTATAGTCTCTGTAAATTGTTACCATTGTATAACAGAATTTATGGCTACTAGGTATCCTATTGCAATAGAACTAAATATTAACTTAGTGGTAACTACTGGGAATTCAAATTCCCATCTCTTACCACTAAACTAATTGGTGGTAACTACTGGGAATTCTTTTTCCCAGTAGTTACCACCAATTAGTTTGGTGGTAACAGTTGGGAATTTTAATTCCCAGTTGTTCCCAGTGGTAACAGGTGGGAAAAAAATACCCAGTTGTTACCACTGGTGTCAAGTTGGTGGTAACAGGTGGGAATAACCCTTTATATTTAGGTATTTTAATTTTTGCATTGTACTAGTAAAGCAAATTTTATTTCTTCTTTTATTATAAAAGTGAAGACATGAGTTTCACTTTCCGAACAAAATGGTTTGGGGGCTTACTAATAGGTTAAAGGTTGTTGTTGTTTGTGTGGTAATATAATATTATCAACGTGGCTTAAGTTAACATAGTAAACAGTATTAGTAACGATCAGTCACTTACATCATGTAGTTATTTAAATTAAACAATTTTTATTTTATTTTGCATTTCGAGGTACGACTATCATCTTAGTAAAGGAACCTGCCCCTACTATATATTTTAGTTTGCTGTGTGTATCTTTGTCTCAGCTAGGGTGGGCTCCCGGTTCTGTCTTTCTATACACAATACCGGAACTGGGAATTCCCGGCTCTTGCCATACAAATTCAGAACCAAGACCCTTCCCTAGTGTCAGCTCCATCGGATTAAGCCCCGCGTTGGGCGCCAAATAATCACGGGATATTTTCGGATTTTTTTTATGCTACTCTTTCCGGGCGGATATATTTTATGTATTCACAATGCTTCCTAAGCTTATCGATGTCAATCTAAAACAAAACTAGGTGCAGACAAAATGATTGGTAATTTTATATGGAGCAAATGTCTGTTCAATTTAAATAAACCATCAAACTAAAGAATAAATAAAAAAATCTCATATACCTCGTCTCATTCAATACAGCTAGATCTTTCAAAACGGTTCCCTTATGCTTTTATCGTAAAGACCTATCGATATTAATAAAGTTAGTTCCTAAATTTAAATTACATTAAGTAAATTAAACTCTTTTTTATGAGCCTCCAATGACGCAACGAGATCAATTTTATGTTTCTAGTTCAATAGTACGCGCACATAAAAATACTCCTTGGGCCCCTCATTAGTTCCGTTGGGGATGGGGTGCGGTCAACCCGTAACTCACCGCTTACAGGAAAATAAATCTTACTAGTAGCCGTACCATGAGATGTTGCCACGTTATTAACGTGAACTTACTTTCTATCTGGCTCGCTTGTACCAATACGAGCGGAGCAAGAGTACGAACGAGATGAATAGAAAGTTAGTACGCATTAAAACGCGGCGGCAGTACATGGTAAGTACACAGTTTTATCGCCGAGTAGCCTCATATTCCCGCTCCTTTCGGAATGATTGTCTTCATTCATAATGTACTCAATGCCACTAGACGATGTCCTTAATAAATAATAAATTACAGAATCATTTTGAAGGTATCGTATCAATTTTGCATGTGCGATAATGTTTGTGTTTTCGACACATTGCCACTAAAAGAGTTACTCGCATTTTGGAAGTCGATTATTAGAACACGTTTGCGCCACATAATTATGAGAGCTGCTTGTTCTTTTGCTGCAAACTTTGCAGCAAAAGAACAAAAATTGTTATTTTAAAAATTCACTTATTAATTGTATAATAAAATATGTAAATAGATTAAGATTAAGTAGTTATAGAAAATTGACCAAAAACTAGCATGTAGCATGGATAGTACTTTTTTAAACTTAATACTTGATACTTTTTTTACACACAATTTATGCACTGTAAACGTTTAGAAAAATTCGAGAAATAAAAGGCTTTTTTATTTTTATTTATTTATTTATAATTATGAGAAGATTTTTGAACTATTAAGCCACGCAACCTATAAAGTCTATTAATAATTTTAGTACCTATCTACATATAAATGAGTGTCACGAGAGTTTTATAATTAAAAACACTAACAGAATTTCTATCAAAAAAGTTGTTCTCAATAATGAAGAATCTTATCGAATTTGTTATAATTGTTCGTTTAAGTAAATGATAAAATATACAATCTACGAAATCTTCGAGTAAAAGATATCTATTATCAAGAAAACCATGCACAGCAGTTATATTACTAAATCTTTAGCGAATATCAAATTATACAGCTAGTAAAGCCTTGATTTCAGGTACAAAGGTATACCTACCTTTGTACCTATTTTATTGTTTTTATTGTATTTTATTGTTATAATGTTATCAGTATATCTAGGCATGTTATACTTAAGTAGGTAGAAGTCTATAAGTTAACATGAATTTGCTATGTCTTTATCCTTATGTCCAGGGGATAAGACTCAGTTTCAATCAGTGTATTACCGGTCCCATTAGCATGTGAATGTGTTTCCAATACCGGGACGCCAGTTTCCTGGGTCCACAACACTAATGTATTGGTTCAGTTGATCTCGATACATAAAATTAGCAACTAATCTATTTCATTAATGTGTCTTTGGCAATGTTAATGTTTTGCAATATTTTTATTGGATACTTGGTGAAAACTTCAGCTAGTTACTTTGCTTGGCTCGGGTAAAGTTGACTTTTTATGAACAGGAGAACGTTTAGACCGAAAGGGATAAACAATACTTAACTATTGGCTTGTAAGTTAGGAGACGTTTAAGAATGGGGGCGTGTGTGCTTTAGTTTTTAATTCATATAATACGAAGATCTCTGGGAGACAGTGGGCGAGGCTACTTTTAAAAGAGCATTGCTTGCCATGCCACAGTATCCTAGGTCTGTCAGTTCGAGTCTGACGATCTGCGCTACAGAATGTTTTATGCCAAGTTTTATACTTGTTGAGTTTTGTCATGATACGCCATAGCAAAACGTCGGAAAATAAATCTTTTGCCTCTCAGCAATATATCGCAGCAATGTGTCGATTTGTAAGCTTTACATTACGCTGCCAATACATTACCTACCATTGCGCACCAAGGACAAGTGCATCTGTAGCATTGGAAGGACGTGTATTCTTCTCCTTATTCTTAAACGTCTCCTTACTTAGCATACCGATAAAAGTCATGTGTTCTTTTCGATATTATAGACATTGTGATAAGACCAAAAGGGAGAAACAGAAAACCCTCTAAGTAGGTAAATTAGGTTAAATTAGTATTTTTTTTTTTGACAGTTACCTATACTAGGCTGGTAATACAAATCTTATTCATATAAAATCACTACAAATAAGAGCACAAATAACAACTTATATTCTTAAGCCTAGTCTTAAGTCCCTCACGGGTCCTCATTGGCGCAAAGGCACCCATCACACTAGCCGCGTTACCACGCTGAACGGGTGACGGACAAACTCGCCTGCAATCAAATAGGCTACTTGACCCATTTTTAAAGTTTGTCTTATATTATTAATCAATATCTGATTAACGGAAAAAAAAATATTTTTTCACGACCTAGAAAACCGCAAAATTATAACTTAAAATTTAAAATTACGTTACCGCGCGAAAACGATACTAGCCATGTTAATGCTTAGATTATCTGTGGTGTGACGTCACTCAAACCGAAAACAAACATTTGACATGTCACTTATGTTATGTCAATGTTACAACAAAGCTACATGCCTACATGTCCATGGCGAATTTCACTCGTATAAGATTCGACATGAAGTTAGTTTAAGATCCTATGACGTCACGTCATGGCCGACACCGTTTTCAGAGTGCGTAATTAAAAAAAATTATACAAATTTTTCAATAAAAAATATGTATCCATCAAACACTTTTAATACACCGTAATCGAAAAATATTGATCTTTTCAATGAATAGGTACTACAGAAAATAACAATTTTTGTACTAAATTTGATATGAGTCAAGTAGCCTATTGTATAGCAAATTTGTTACGATGAAAGTAATTATTATTTCCTTTCTTCTAAAATAAATTCATTTACCTACGCAATAATTAAACAGCAATTTATTTAACAATTTCTGAAAGACTCAACAATTGAGAGCTGACAGGCTGGTTCGGAAACTGGCGTGGCGTCGCTTTCGGCAGGAAATTTAATATTGAAGAGGAAAAGAAGGAAAATGAGCTTGGCAGGTTGGCGGTATACCAAGGAAGAAAATACAATATGCCCTTGAAGAAAGGGAAAAATTTTAATAGCGAATTTCTGACCGAATTTGAGGTTAAAAATGTCGTAGTTTGCCGGATTCCGTCTATTTTAAGAGCAAAAGTATTTTTTTTAAACCGTTTTTACACTTAATTGACAGACATCAAATGGACAAAAATAACTATAATAACCTAGCATATTTCAAAGTTTTTTTTCTGCGACAGTTTTATTGATAAAATACTTTTTTCTCCAATATGCTCGGAAATGTTCGCATTAATGTAGCAAAAACGAAACGCGAAGTACCTTCTTATGTACCAGCTCAAATTAAAAAAAAAGATTTTCATTATTGTACAGTTTTTGCGGCCGCGAAATTGTACTAAAATCCATTAATGTATTGTTTTTTACTTCTTAAAAACTACTTTTGGACTTTGAAAAAAATGCATACAGCCAAATTCTAAAGCCACGACCAAACGCCTGGTCTGGATAGAGCGAGATACGGCGATCAAATCTATGGCCGTCTCGTTCTATCATGAGTTACAAACGCCTCGGTGTGTCAGGTCGTGTAGGTACGGTTTAATGAAACCATAGATATCGTTACTATTTTTTATGAACGACCATGCATTAAAAAAAAGTTTAGGCGGGAATCATAAGAGATTTTTTCTTTTCAATTGTTATTCAATTTGCAAGAAGAATTACTTAATCGATTGTAATAAAATATTTTGTTTTATTTCCTTGCATATTTGGAGAAAAGTCCTATATGTGCCTCGGACGGAAATAGAATTTCGTGGATTCGTATGTAATTGTCGGCCTCAGCTTCGCTTCGTCCGACAAAAAATACTCATCCACGAAATTCGCTTTCCCGGCCTCTGCAATAATGTACTATTTTAAGTAGTAGGCATAAGAAATAAAAAAAAAACAAAAAAAATTTTTGGAGATTTGATCAAAACTCATATAACATGTCTTGCTTATTTTAGCCTCAGGAATATGCTGTTGAAATTATTCCCTTTTCTCATGTGCATAATTATTTTATGTTGTGTTTTGAGGAAAAATGGAAATGGAATACCTAGTGAGCGAGCTTGACGTCATTGGTGAAACGCTGCTTTGCTGGTTCGGCCATGTGGAAAGGATGGGAGACGATCGTGTAGCCAAAAGAGCTTACCAGTGGCGATCAACTGTCCGGTCCTTTTTGCAGCGATTTGAAGTGTGACTATCACATCATCATCCTATATCACTGCTGGACATCGACATAGGCAACTCCTATTACCCATGTGGGCGCATTAGGAGGAAATGCCTATAACCGCCACGCTGTGCAAGTGGATTCGAGCTGATATACGTAATCGTAGTGGACACACTACCAATTCTATGACGCTGCTGCCCATCGTCAATCTTCAATGTTATTGAAGATTGACCTAATCGTCGTGCCTAATCGTAGTGGACACACTGTCCACTACGATTATCAGCTCGAATCCACTTTCACAGCGTGGCGGTTATAGGCATTTCCTCCTAATACGCCCACATGGGTTAGGAGTTGCCTATGTCGATGTCCAGCAGTGATATAGGATGATGATGTGATATTGTGAAGCCAATGTGCATCTGGTCATCTGAGATGAATGTGTAATAGTGCTATGCCTTTTGCTATCATAAACGTTTGGTCTTCAGTAATGATTATTTTCTATTCTCGTGGTAGAATGCTAATGCGATTTTATAGCACGAGGGTGAGGTTGAGGAACGTCAATAGGATAACTTTATTTGCATT
>JALPQI010012894.1:0-25891 GCA_025490895.1 Thaumatotibia leucotreta | reverse complement strand
CAAATCGATATCTATTATTTATAATTTTCATGAAATTTCGACAATAAAATGATTCGATAAAATTTGATCGGTTTCAAGGTGCCGCTCTTCTTTTATTTTTATTTATCGTATGGCAATTATATTCGATTTTTGTATCTTATAAGTTATAATCTAATTTATATCCCTCCAAGTAAGTAGCAGCTGACCTTAATTCAGAAGATCTTTTTGTCTGATTCAGTGTCATCCAAATCGAACCCAGTTGAATATGGAATGGTACACTGCTAAATTGCACATTACACTAGTTACATGGCATTCATTTATTGTTATTAACCAGCTATGCTATTCTCTTATTCACACATTCGACGCTGCGTTCGTCAACGAGCTCGACGCCGAGACAGCCTTGTCTAAAATCCTAGCTGTATTATTTGACATTAGGAATCGAGGCTGTGAGTGAGGTTGTGGTTCGTACGTTAAACGTCAAACTCTCGACGCAGTGTAGTTCCAGCTCACGCCGCATTCGTCGCCGAGCACTAGTGTCGTTTATAGTACATTATACCACTAATTGGAGTTCGAGGCCAACGAAACTACGACAGATGCGTTATTGTCAAATTTGTCAAAGTCTCTTATGTCATTGTCAAATAAATTTTTCAGGTTTCGACAACCTTTTTGTTATTTAATTAATTTATTTAAAATAATTCCTAATAAAACCATTATATACCTCTGTTTTAATTATAATGTTTCTACGCCTTTTTGTTTAGTATGCCTGTCACAACTAGGATTTTCTTAAAAACACGTAAATATCTAAAAACTTTTCTCTTAACTAACATTGATTTGACAAAATTTTCTTGTAAAGAACTTAAAATGATAAGAGCCAACGTTTCAAAGCCTATTTTAAAAAGAAGTTGAATTACACATTAAATTATACATAATAACTACCTATCTATACACATTCAAAAGCGTTGCAATTCCAACCATCAATATTTATTATTGTTTGTACATACATATTAATGACAACTCGATTGTAACTAGCGACAGCTGGTTTCACAATATGTATGGAGATGTAGATTTTGTGGTAACTTTTTCAAAGCTGGTCCCATAGTAAAACTTGGCTGTGATCATGAGTAGATCCAGAAAATATGATTTTGTATCATTGTGTTTTATAACATTTCACCCAGTATATTTCATTTGGAATTTAATTTTTGATGATGGGGTGTATAGCAAAACTAAACATGGCTGAACCAAGTGGGTCACCTTGTTAACAACCTACGGAAGAAAACAAAACGTTAGATCTGTATGATAATTTAAATGGAGAACTATAGCACTGCCAAAGAAATTTGTAGGGCAAAGGAATTTTACGAATACGAAATGTGAACATAAAGCACGCTACAATGTATTATTCTGCAATTTTCTAAACGTATGCAGAAATAGGGTTTTAATTTATGTGTAGTTAAATTGCTGTACCAAATGTTATTAACACCTGAGGTGATACCAGCGCAATACCAACTTTGTTACTAATAATTGCGGATAATTAAGTTTTTATTAAAATACCTTATATTTACGTGAAAATAAGTAAATAATATTGTTTATTTAAATTAAAGAATTAAAATTACGAATAAATAAGATATCTCAACGTCTGTTTTCGGAAAATAATGATTTACTATTGTAAGAACATTTCATTGTTGTGGCAATATTTTTGTAGATTCTTTGGCCTCGAACTCCAATTAGTGGTTTAGTGAACACCATTTTTAGGCTCGACGCTGCCGCAGCGCTGACACAGCGCCGATAGCAAGGCGGTTTCCTTAGTGAATAACACTGCTGATCCTCACCTAGCAGTCTCATTAGGTTTATTATTATGCAGTATATTCGGCGCGAATATGGTCGCCAGATTCGCCGCGTCCATCTTGTTCCCTGGCTGCCTGTCGTCCTCAGAGTGCGTAGCCAATTGCGCCAGGAAGGAGAGCAATGCGTTTAGCGTGTCTCGATGCGCTGCTGGCAGCAGCTGGACTATTAGCTTGAGGGCTTCCCATTGGAGACGGCGGTTGCGGATTTCTGGAAGGATTAAATAAATAAATATCTTGGGACATCTTATATAAATCGACCTAGTCCCACACTATTGAACTCTAACTAATCACTCATTTTGTATGAGGGGTGAAAGATTTTTAAAGATATTTCGATGTTGGTACTATACAGAAAGTACTGAAAGTTCATCGTAATGGTTGGTAGACTCGGTTGGTAGTGGGAGGTATCGTCGTTCCGTTCCACCCTGTATAGACAGCCACGACCAAGAAACAAATATTTGTGATAAATAAATACACAAATAATGCGTACGCCGGGATTCGAACCCGGAACTTCCATCTGCGTAGGCAGAGACACTACCAACTAAGCTAGAGAGGCTGATTAAGATAATGATTCATGTCATTTGTAGTTTGAGAATCGCTAAACTTAAGTGGCAGGAGGCGGGGCACATTGCAAGTGAATAAATGACCGTTGGGGTGGAAAGGTTCATGAGTGGCAGAATATAGGAAGGCGCAGCGTGGGTAGGCCCCTCACAAGATGGCAGTCCTCATGACCTGGAGAAGGTTGCAGGAGGGATGAAGGATGATGACATGGATGGGATTATTTCAGCTGTGTGGACTAAATTGAAGTTCTAAGGAGTTCTGTTACATTAGGCAACTTACTCTGTGTACACAAGAATGCCGAGTAGAGGTCCCTGCAAAGCAGCGGGTCCGGTAGATCCCGGAGGAACTCCTTCAGCAGGGTGGCTACGTCGTGTGGACACACTGCCGCGTCTAGTGCCGCTTCTTGACCTCGCTCCCACTCTTCGCGGAGCTGGAAGATTAACAAGATCATCATCATCATCATCATCATCATCATCATCAGCCTATGTTAGTCCACTGCTGGACGTAGGCCTCTCCTATTAACTATGCGTATAGACGCATTAGGAGGTAAATGGCCATGAACAAGATAACTCACATTAATACGGTCTTGATATCTGGGTGAATCAACTTTTTTCTGTCTGTTATTGCCATTCTTACGCCGTGTGGTGACGGCAGTAAGAATACATCTGTCACCACCCCAACTCCTCCTGCGGGTGTCGTAACAGTCGACTAAGGGATTGAAGTGTCACTGACCATTTTTGATAACGATTGATGATGGGCAGCAGCGTCATCATAGTAGACACATTACTGCGATCGCCAATCCGCTTGCCCAGCGTGGCGATTATGGGCATTTACCTCCTAATGCGTCTATACGCTAAGTTTAATAGGAGAGGCCTTCGTCCAGAAGTGGACTATCATAGGCTAATGATGTGATGATTGCCATGGTTACGGTAGCCTGAGTCACGCCGGTTTCACGCAAAATAATGGTACTTAAACTATGCAAATATGCTTGTAATTCATGTTTGTAGGAGGCCTATTAAGGAAAGAGTTTATTAACATTAGAAAAATGCATGTTTGCATAGTTTAAGTAGTGTAGTTTTGCATAAAACTGGCGTGACTCGGGCGACCGTAACCATTGCAATAACAGACAGAAAAAAATTGATTCACCCATCTATTTCGGGTCGATATAGGTTTTGTTAATTAAGTTAGTTAAACTGGGCTTTCTCCGCTACTCGACATCCATTGTGCCTTTTTTGCGTGATAGCGAGGTACCCTATCCAATCTTCCCCACTCAACTCAGTGTTTGTTTCAAGTTGCTAAATGCCTCTTTTAGTGTGTTTGGAGTCCCTAAGTGCCTACTCCTGTATACCTCTTACTGTTTACATTCTAGAAGAATATGTTTTGTTGTTTCTTCCTCTTCCATGCAGGCCCTGCACATAGGGCTATCTGTTTTGTTGATATAGGGTATTTAGAATGTTGTTCGTAAGAAACGATCTCCTGTCCCCGTGTTCCTCATATCCGCATCGGTGAAAGACAAAAAAGAACGATGAAAAACGATATAGTCATCATCATCATCATCATCATTAGCCAATTGACGTCCACTGCTGGACATAGGCCTCCCCAAGAGAGTTCCACAAAGATCGGTCGTGAGCTGTCCGCATCCATTGGACACCCGCAACCTTTGCCAGTCGTCGTCGCTCCATCTTTTGGAGGGCCTTCCCACGCTGCGCCGTCCAGTGCGTGGTCGCCACTCGAGAACACGCCGACCCCACCGGTCATCGGTCCTCCGGGCAATATGGCCAGCCCACTGCCACTTCAACCTGGCGATTCTTCGGGCTACGTTAGTCACTTTCTTTCTTCTGCGGATCTCGTCATTCCTGATGCGATTCTATTGCACTTTAGTCCTTTTAAATCCTTTAAAAAATCATATTTGAACGGGTCCTAAACGTGAAATCATAGAGGCGTAGGTTACCAAATTCGGAATAGTTTTGAAGCTTGAGAGGTATCCCAGGATTTATGAAGAAATTTTCCGCAATTTAAAAAGTTTCCTCTCGAATGACTTGCAGGGGTTAATCTATGTCAGTGTTTATTGTCGAAAACAATAACGCGAATCAAATCGTAAAATCTTTATTATGCTTTGCTGGAATCCTACCAGCAAACAAAAAAGTTGCAAACAAACATGTTTCATAAATAGGTACTTTCATCGGTTTCTGAAGCCTCAAAATAAACAGGAAGGTATTCCGATATGATCCATTCTTGGCCATTAGAGTATTTGCAGCATGTTGCTAGGACAGAATCGGCAGTTTGAATCTATATTGGACGTAACGATGCTTCGATACACTTCGGTCGGGAATAAAATCGATGGACGGATTTAGATGTTTCTCGTACATATATGACCCAATTTTGATGGTGCGATGAGTACAAGCTCTTACTTTAGAATATAGACAGAGTTAACATTTTTAGGGTTTCAATAGTTTGGTATACAAGTTAAATATGTGTTAGGTTATTAATTATTTCGCATGCAAAAAGTTTAAAACTTCATCAAGATCAAAAGAAAATAATTAAGGACACCTAGACTTACGACAATTCTAAACTATCTTAGGTACAAAAATAAAATTTTCGTACTGCTCACAACTTTTCCTTTGAACCATTGAAATAAATTGTATGACTAAAAGGGTCGATTGTAAAAATTATTTCTGTACTTACATAAGAACAAACTTTTACGTCACAATTTTTGTGTTACGAATACCACATAGTTGATATAGTGTTGCTTCGTAACACAATGGGAGCGATCATGATTTTTGTTTTAATTAAGCCCTTAATTATATATACTTTTTATCAATAGACCCAAATGTAATTTTACCCCGCGCATTGATTTACCGTACCGTACGTAGATCCTGTACCGTATTTCTGATTGAAGTTCTATAGGTGAATCTCAATATTTCTACTACCGTAAAACTACCCAACTATGGTCCAATATTACAACTACGGTCCATAATTTCAACTCCTAAATAAGCATCAGTCGCAATCTTCTTTTTGGTTTTATCCAAGTTTTTTTTATTATCAATGAGGGGTTTTTGCCTAAGAATAGTACGATTAATATAACAATTACACCTAAAGTAAGATATTAATTTTGGACGAGTTTTTGGACTAGTTAGGTGGTTTTACGGTACATAAAACTTTTTTTAGAATTGTAACTAACGTGAGACAAAAGTGACAATGAGGGTAGTTCTCTCCTTTCGCCGCCCCCGCCAGCGCTGCCCGCGGCCAGCACCCGCTCTAGCAGAGCGTAAGCCCGCAGTACACGTCGAGTATCGGTCCCGTGTACTCTCTCTCATGATGATCCTCAAATGGATCGAAACATGTGGAGCGATTATCGACTTCAATTACGTGAGTAACCCGTTTGCTAAATATTTATACATAAAACTTACCTGTCTAACTCTTTTCTTCGAGGCCGACACCCGGAAGAGGCCGATGGTCCTGAGGCCGTGCCGCCTCAGATGCGCCAGGCAGGCCGACACGAGTCCAGGGATCTTTGGTCCCCCGCACCCAGCTTCTTCCAGACCCGACCATCCCCATTCGCCGGAGTCACATGATTCACTCTGGAATGAAAATATGGTAATTTTAAGGAAATGAAAAAAAATATTGCTTAAGTTCCCTTAGGTACACGACTTACATAACTGTAAGCTTTATGGCAAATGGCTAAACAATCCCTGTTCGAGATGGTAGTATTAGTCGCCATGTCTGCTACCGCGAACACCAAAGTTGGCAAACGGGGTGTTTTCTCTGTCCCTCTAATGACGCCTTCGTTGGAGTAACAAAGACAATTAAGTCACCGAAATTTATGAACTTCGGTATTAGCCGTAGCAAGCCAGGTTAGAGTGCTCACAAATATCCAAGTAGACCTCTATTGTGATTGCGTTAGAGTGCTTGTTTAGATTTTGAGCACTGTCTTTTTTACATATTTATAGTAAAAGTTAAAACAATGGCCAATACACAGTGGCTAATTAATTTGCGACTGTAAAAACATTACACTAGTCTCTGGCCCATTCAATGGGAAGCCAAATAATCACGTGTACATTTTTTGCATACGCTGCCTTTTTCTACTGATAAGCTGAGTGGCTAGGCTGTACCTAATAGTACCTATAATAAATTAAAAATCAAGATCTGTTTAGAGAAGCTTACGTCCAGCAGTGGACTGACATAGGCTGATGATGATCAGTTTAAAAACAATATCACGATCACGGTGAAATTAAATGTCAAAACGTTCCACAAATAAAAATACAGCTCCAAAAATTGCAGAATCCATGGCAATAAAAACCGCGACGAGATTTACTTTTACTAATAAATCGCTCTCAAATAAAATGAGCTTGTAATTGTGTGATTCAGTAGATGAGTAAACCCGCCTAGTCTGCGAGCGAGAAATGCAAAAGCCGAGATATTAATAAACCAACAGATGTCAGAGATGAACACTTCAGCTGATTTGTAGGTAAACAACAGAAAAAACTTTATTACCTATAAATCATTTTGCTGGAGAAGCTCTGTAGTAGTTTAGAAAACAATGTTGGCCTGGAAGAAAGGTTAGGATAATACTTGACTTGGTAATCTTTACTTTATCTTGATGATTCTCAATTGTGTCGTATTTTTCTGTTACTGCCTTATCTCGAAAGAGGTTTAATGCTCACGTATCTTCTCTCTAATCTCGAATTCGTAAGTAATCTTCGACCATACACCTTGAAAATGCCTTGAAAATATATCAGCCACATCGGGCCCGCTGATTTTTTAAATGCGATTGAGTCTTAACTCAAACCAACAGGCCTAGCCAAGGTGCCATACTACAATCGTATACGACAAGCGATAAGTCACGTGACCATAATAATGTATGGAAATAGTAACGTGACTTTTCGAATGAATCTGTCATTCCCATACATATTACTTTTATCGCTTATCGTATAGGATTGCAGAGTTGCATTTTGGCTAGGCCAGGGGGCTACTACAACAGTGTCTTTATACGATTAAAAACCGACCAAGTGATAGTCGGACTCGCGCGCGAAGGGTTCCGTACCATTATCAATTTATTATTAAAAAAATACAGTTAAATCAACCTACCTCAAAAACTATAAGAGATAATTTAATCAAACTTAAAATCGTTGATAGAGTTTATTAATGTGCATAACATATATTTTCTTTTAAAATTTTATATCGCGTAGTGTAAAAAATAGAGGGGGGGACACATTTTTCAGACTTTGAGAACTGATATCTCAAAAACGATTTGCTTAAATAAAAATGAGATTCATAAACCTTCATATCATTTTCAAAGACCTTTCTATTAATACCCCACACGCTTATGTACAACTACATTTTTTTTTCTATCCCTCAGTTACATGTATGGAGGGCCCCCACCCCAATGGTTTTTTTTACAATTTAGTATCATAATCCTGTAGCGGTTCATACAACACATATCCTTACCAAATTTCATTACTGTAGCATTTATAGTTTCCGAGTAAATCGGCTGTGACAGACGGACAGACGGACATGACGAATCTATAAGGGTTCCGTTTTTGCCATTTTGTCTACGGAACCCTAAAAAGGGGTGTGTCTTTGTACGCTAAACCCCTGTTTAATCGTACAAAGACATGTTGAATTGTAAGTTCATGGACGAACAGAACAGGAATGGGCGAGCATTTCAAACATCTTACAGAGGTTATTTTCGGCTGAATAGATATCGGGATAGGCGTAACGTGTGAGACGCGTCATACGATAAAATTATCGTGGCCTTAATGAAAGCGATGGAAGGCCGAAACGGACAGGTAACCGGACACGAGTGACGTCAGTACGACGTCATAGGATAGCCATGAGCCCTTTAGTATCCTACGTCATCATTATACCTAGATGTTTTTCTAGCAAGAACGAGAGATTGACAAAATGAAACATCGACATAACGGTTATCGATGAGTTTGTAAACCATATTCTCATAAAAATGCTAACTTCGTAAAATCAGGTCACCAAGAAATAACGGACCCATCTAGGCTTCATTTTTAAAAATCTAATACTATGAGGGTATGAAGTATTTAATATTAATTATTGCCTATGGCGTTAGAGTATTTTTATTCGTATTTGTTCTTTAAATGGGCGTTAATGAGAAGAGATTGCAGAGTTTTAAATTTATCTCTAAGTTACGGCGCATTATTTACTTAATAAATTGATTCATCGACAACTACCAAACTTATCGATAACAATTATGTCGATGCTTAATTTTGTCAATCTCTCGTTCCTGCTAGAAAAATATCTACGTATAATAGTCATCATCATACTAGTAAGGAATTCTTGTACGAATTTGAAGGCTCGGCAAGTTGGCAGGGACCAGAAAGGTTTGATATCAGAGATCTATTGGTGAGCTTTTCTTAGTACCTATTTGGAATATGAAGGGTAGTTTTCTTCTCAATTATATGACATACTTAATTCAGATTAAGTAATCAGAGTCAGATTGAGTAAGGAGTAAGATTTAGTAGTAAAACTGAATGAGGATTCATTTGTTGAAATATACTGAAGATTAAGCCAGTGGGAGATTTATTTTAATATTTAGGTCCGACGAATAAAAAGAATTAACATTTTAAAGATAGGTGGTAAAGTCTTATCTTATCTTATTTATATTGTTGATGGGACTTTTGCCCTTGATACGCTTCGATCCATTGCGTTATTTTGTGTAATTGGCCCCTATTTCGCTAACCCCAGGGATAGTTCTATCAACTCAATATTTTTGATAGACTTAGTACTGATTTTTCAATCCCCAGATAACAGTAACTGTCAAATAAATGTTAGCTCTATCCTTTTTTGCTGATGACCAGCGATAAGGATGGTAATACTTTTAACTGACGGATACTTTTAACTGAGGATTGAAAAACTCCTCCCTTAGTACTCTAACCGACTATGAGCTAGAATAATTCGACAAATAGGAGAATCAACGCGCTTTAAAGTAGGACGTTTCATGGACACACCTTCATTTATGCTGATATATCCATCTTCTTCCAATATACGTGATCAAACACGCTCAAGAGTAGGAGCGACGCATTGACGTAGTATGTTACCTCGAACGCTAGTTTCTATGTCATAATCGCATTCGGTTTATCGCTTGTTTTTTGGGAGCGCGGATTTGATCACGTAGGTATTCTTTTGTGAATATTTTGAATCGGGACCACCTGTGAGATTCCTGTCTTCAAAGAGAAGTTTGTTCGCGAAGTTCGAAAGACACGTGTATATAGAAAATGAGTTGAAGTAAAAAAAGATATGTCGTTCGATTCCACCTAGGTAGGTACTAAAATAACCCGAGTAAGGACCAGATATAGAAGTCACGGTGGCACGAACACGAACAAAATATTATACAAATTATTAATTTAAATATTATTTTATCAAATAAGGGACAACCATTTATTAACAAACGTTTATGAATAAGTAAGGGGGAAATAATTGTTCTGAAAAACGAATTGTCTGTTGTTTAGTAGTTATAATTTTCTTTGTGGATAGTTTTGTACTTATCTTTCTTATTTTGATGGAGGCAGAAGGCAGATTTATCAAATTTCCTGCATTGTCAGTCGCCTAAAGACCACGAACACTGTAAAGTGTTTGAAACGTCGGGATGACGTTAAAGGGTGTATATCTGAGTATTTCAACCGCCTAATTTTGGTGGCATAATTTTTGCCGAAATTTCTAAACGTCTTAATGTTATACTTCGTAATTTGTATAAGGTACCGTGCCTCCTTCGAATGACAAAGTAGCACATTATAACGAATAGAAACTTCGGCAAAAATGATGCCACCAAAATTAGCGGCTGAAACGCTCAGATATTCACCCTAAATTTAATTAATACGTGAGTTTATGCGTTTTCATAGTTTTATTTCACGAACCGTTGTTTTGTATGGAGAAAAAATCGGAATTCGATCCCTGTGTGCAATTTTTTCCATTCGACCCTAAAACGCCTCCAACGGGCGTCTTCGTAAACGCATCGATGCGGCGTCTGCTATCAGTCTGTTCGATTGAACCCGCAGTCGCAATTCAAAAGCAATGAAACTCAAACTTCAATCATCACAGACTGGCGTTTAACGCGTGAATCAACGCAGTCATTAAACTATCAATACGAAGATCGGTACCACGCTGTCATGGCGTGGATTACGTCACGTCTACCGCACCGTCTAAGCTGTTATGTCATTTCTGTGATGAGTCAGTGACCTTTCAGGCTGATTTACATTAGTTTATGGCACTGGTCTCACCGCGAGCTACTAAGCTATGAACTATCGGCTATAAGCACGGACAAAAGATTCGTACTCCCGTGTAAATAAAAGAGACACGGCTATACTCGCCCAGCTATCACCGCTGGGCGAGTATCGCCATGTCTCTTTTATTTACACGGGAGTAAAGCCTAACAACTTTCTATTTGACCCTGACACAGTGTCGCTACAAACAGTTTACCTATGGCAATAATGTGATGTCATGTCAGTAACCAATTGCAAAACATTTTCCAATGGAATACTATTCAATCCTTCGTCCTTTCTTTGGTTTAAAGATTTTATTGTATTTAAGACGATTTTTCTTGCTTCTATTGGTATCATTTTCGGCATTGTTATGATGAAATCGTTTAAGTCGCGATATATTTTATTTTTGTTTACATCGGTGACATTCGATGACATTCAACGCCTGGCCTACTACCGCGAAAATCGAAATTCGTAAATTTCGAGGATGTTTCTCTGTCACTCAAACGAAGGCGTCATTAGAGTGAGAGAGACAAATCCTCGAAATTTACGAATTTCGATTTTTGCGGTAGGGCCGCTGATGTCAAACAGTAATCATTGCCAGTAAAATAAATTAGTGTCACTGAAAATCCGCAACATGGCGAGGGTCAAATAGTAAGTTGTTAGGCTTTACGAATCTTTTGTTCGTGCTTATTAGGGCGGATCGAATATTTTTTTTTTCGATTTTCATAATGAGCTAGAGTCTGGCTAACGAAAGCTGAGAATGAGTTTTTTACGGAACTTTTCATATGGCATCACAAGCTGAATTGTCAAACGTCATGTTCTGTCTTTCGTTCGACTTGACACCCATTGCTCGCTTTCCACAATTGCAACGTTTTAAGGTGTTTATGATGAAAAATACTATGAAAAGTAATGTTCGTAAGCTGTTGCGTACTATAATAAGTAAATATAAAGACAAACAAGAGGAGAAAATCATCGCTTAAAAGGAAAAACATGAGTGTTTAACTGTTTACACACGATATCGGTGTTCCTAGGTTAGTACGTAGTACCATTTTGATACTTACCTTTATTCAATAAATTTTCTTGTACTTACTCATTATCTAATATACTATCGACTATAATAGATTTAAGTTTGTATTTAAGTTAGGAGGATTTAAAATGGTCATTTGTTTTTTTTACCAGAAGGTCTGGGAGAGGTTGAAGGAGTTAACGCTGTCAAAAATACGGTAGAAAAGTTATGCGAGTTGGGAAGAATGAAAAAACTTCGCGAGTATAAGTGCCTCAGATTGGAAATCAATGACTGACCATGTCATTCATGTGGAAGATAAGTACAGCGAAAGAGCCCAACTAGCAAAATTTCGTCATATAATCGTCGCGGAAACGTAACATATTCAGGCTTTTAGTTTATGAAATTGGTCATAAAAACGTAATAATTACGTTTATATAACGCGATTTGGGCCCATATTACTCAGCTTTTTAGCCATATAAAAGCCATTTAACTGAAACTGCCACCACCTTATTAGTCATATAATAATCATCGCCGTGACCACTTTATAGCTAACTAGCTGTATAATAGCGCCTTATATAGCTTTTATATGACTTTTAATCAAATAAGAGCCATATAACCGTTGAGTTAGTTATTTATTGATCATATAATTGCTACCTATATGCCAAATTTGTGGAATATAAGTGTCCAGCGAAACTAAACAGAAGACGGATTGACAACTTGCTCGTGCATATAGTTTTGTTAGTGCTAGCTGGTGTAAACAAAATTAAATCACTTAATGCCGTTGAGTAGGTTTTAACAGAGCTATCTAAGTAATATACGACCATGTTATAATTGGCATTATAAATTCTAACTAATGGTGAAAATGTATTGCGAATACCACTTTACTGATAAAGTATACTATATTTAGTAGTAAATAATGAACGCGCCACTTTAATTATTAGTTATTACAATATAAATTAAATAAATATTTTTAATTATTACGAAGGAAACTACTATATGACATGTATACGATTAACATATCATATAACTGCTTCGTATTAGTTCTTATATAGCAAGTTTAGTGGTTTAAGCGCCATGACACCTATAGGTAGATACGTTAATCATATAAAAGTAACAGCTGAAACCAAAAAGTTCTATAATAGCAATTATTTTTCCATTTACTCGAGCATAGGTCATATAAGATGTAATTATTCGACAAATAGTCAAGTAAGCGTCATGTAAAAGCAGGTTACTCAGCATTAATCTTATATGACTCTTTAGCCATAAAAGATGTCGAGATGCTGAATAAAACACTTTTATAAAACAAGATATATAATTAGCTGTTATATGACTTCATTTACAATAGTCATATAATAGCAACTGCGTTACGTTTACTCGACTTTTTCTCACAAGTCATAAGTCAGCCATATAAGTTTTTGCTACTCGGCAAAAAAGTCATATAAGCGTTTTATATATGTGTCTTTTTCAGCAACTTTTTATATGACTCTTAAGTCATATAAGAAAGTCGTATAAACGTGTATATAACATCTTATACGACTATTATGCTATTGCTGTATAAGCTGGCTTTATACGACAGGTACTGTATAATTTGCGTTTATATGACTTTTATACGACATATTGCTGTATAAGCTGGCTTTATACGATAGGTACTGTGTAATTCGCGTTTATATGACTTTTATACGACTTATTAGCTGAATAAACTCGATGTTATATGACTGTTTTGCTAGTTGGGAGACAATGTCATAAAAACTGCATTAGATGAGTTTATTATGTGATTTATGGGTTATGGCACAAATAGTATGAATCATTAATATGAATTATTGTATGAGTTTTTTAAGTCTGACTTTAATTATTCTGAATAAAAAATATAAATATTTCGTTTCCTATTTATTAAAAATACACACACTGACAGAATTATATTTTTTTAGTACAGATGGTGCATTTTTTAGGCTCTAGTGTGAGAAGTGGGTCATTTTAAGTTAGGTTCAAAACTTCGGAGGGCCATCTGTACTAAAAAACGTCGTACGAGACACGTACAATAACGAAATTCGTAACTTGTGTCGATTTAAAACACTCCCTATCGGTCGTGTTTTAAAAAATCGCCACTCGTTTAAAATTTCACGTTTTTCGCACTTGTGTCGTTATGAACAATTTTATGGGTAGTTTTAATCATGATTCCATCCCATTCTGCGATGATACAATTTACAAATCGTTACTAATATTACCTATACCTATGTATGTTATGTACATATATATAATATATTAATTTGGATTGTAATAAATACAGGTAATTTAATAAAATAATTTTAAGTTTTAAATATATTACAAGTATCAAGACTGATTTTCGGGGTGCAACCCAGTGATACCATACTCTATATTTTATTAATTTGCCGCCATTTCTCATTCTCAGCTTTCGTTAGCCAGACTCTAGTTCTAAATCGATGCTCCATAATAAAGTAAATGAAAAACATTACGGTCAATTCTTAATATTCGTACATGTTGTACTGCCCCAAGACCACTGAAAATATGAAAATTATAGGTAAAACATAAGATACAGATCTAAGTCGGTGTTTAAGGCCATTAAAAGAAAATAAAAATATTCAAATCATCTATTTATTATTAAAAAAGATACAATTAATCTAGTAGTACACATTTCTTGCAATTAACATGACTATCTTAGAAAATAACTTGGAAAATTGACAACATTTCGCACGCTTACATTAGTTTATAATCTCTCTTTGTGTTAAATACCGGCATTATTTTCCGCGATTCTAGCCTAGTCTTTATAACTATTATCAGACGCAGACTACAACTATACACCAGAATTATAGTTATCTTTGCCAAAATGTGGCCCACAGATTGCAATATGGTTGATGTTTGACAGGCTTGGGGCAGTATTAAAACTAAGAAATTTTAAAAAATAAGTTAATTTCCTTTTAAAGTAATAAGCAGAGCATCTACTTTTCACTAGCCCATTACGTTTGAAATAAAATAAAAAAAACTCATACAACCGCGATCCACCCTAGTGCTTATAGCTGCGTAGCTCGCGGTTAGACCAGTGCCTAAGGGACACTACAGGGTGAACCATATGAAGTGTTACCAAGTAGATTTTATTAAGTCTGGTGTCAAAATAATAGCGGCTTATCATCGGAAATATGTTTTGGACACCGCATTGAAGTCTTAGGCACGCAAACATTTGGGTTGTAGACCGCAAACATAAGAACAAAACTGAGCTTCGGCTTATAAAGATCGTGAGAACCAAAAATGACTGAAACCCGAATTTCACGTGTCATTTGTCCAGTGCATTGAGTTTTGTGACTCTTTATATGTCTGTTTTGAAGAGACAGGTGAGAGCAATAAAACATGCTAGTATAAATGCAATGAAGCAAGCGATCGTATTTCCCTGGCACATACCACTACCCAGTGGTCACAAACGTGCTGCGAGCAAATTTTTTTTACCATTTGAAGACCATAGTCAAGGCAAATATTGACTAAAATTAAATTTAATCACAAAATGTAATATTTTTCCTCTTGTTTTTTCTTACTTATAGTGATAAATTGTTGCAACTAAAAAATCGCAGTCCTTTGAAATTGGTAACACTTCATATCATTCACCCCGTACATTTTGGTCGCGAAGTGACGGTAGTAAGACTACATTCGTCACCTCCCTAACTCTTCCCGTAGGTGTTGTAAAAGTTGATGAAAGGCTGAGCCACACTGGGTGCGTGTGAAGTACGTGCAGGTGCGCGTGCACGCCGCGCAAGCAGTGTGTCATCTACTATGACATTCCCTACACTACAACGCGCACGCCATGCAAACGCGCACGCCACGCAAACGCACGTGTATTTTAACGACAAACGAATCTTAACATAACCGCGTAAACTTACTCGACTCACCTGCACGGGTGTAACGTTATGCCTGTTATGTCTTCGGACAACGAGGCGCAGAGCCGGACTTGAGAAAAAGCCAAAACAGTGAATGACGGGGAACATACTGACCCATGTGAGCCACCATTCACACTAGCAGAGTTAAGATGGGCTTGCGGCTCCTTCAACCCGAGGAAGGCACCAGGCGTAGAGGGATTCACGGCGGACATATGCGCTCACACTGTGGACGAAAGTCCGGGGACGGTCCTAGCTTTACTTAACAAATGCCTCGAACTCCATTACTTCCCCAGGATTTGGAAGAAGGCAACAGTAGTCGTGTTGAGAAAACCGGGAAAGGGTGACTACAGAAACCCGAAGTCGTACAGACCAATAGGGCTGCTGCCAATCCTGGGGAAGATATTGGAAAAAATGCTGGTCGCTAGGCTAAAATACTATCTGGTTCCGAAAATAAGTGCCTGTCAATATGGCTTTATGCCGCAGCGCAGCACAGAAGACTCCCTCTATACCCTTATGCAGCGAATAAACACAAAACTAGCGCAAAAGAAAATAGTTACGCTTATTTCGCTGGATATAGAGGGGGCCTTCGATGGTGCGTGGTGGCCGGCAATCAGAGTCCGTCTAGCGGAGGATGGTTGTCCCATAAGCCTAAGAAGAATTTTCGATAGCTACCTGGAGGACAGAAGCGTCACGGTGCGATACGCGGGCAAAGAACACGGCGTTGTCACTAGTAAGGGATGTGTTCAGGGATCCATTGCTGGTCCCATCTTGTGGAACATACTGCTGGACCCACTGCTCAGAAGCTTTTCGAGCAGAGGCGACTACTGCCAGGCATTCGCAGACGATGTAGCGCTGGTGGTCGATGGTAATACGGCATTGGAAGTCGAAACCAAAGCCAACTCTGCTCTCGAACATGCTCGGGAATGGGGCGTCATGAACAAACTAAGATTTGCGCCACACAAAACCAACGCTATGGTAATAACGCGCAAATTAAAGTATGACACCCCACGCCTGAGCATGGGAGGGACGGATATTGGCATGGTTAAGGAGATCAAAATGCTAGGTGTCACCATCGACGACAAGCTCACCTTTAACATGCACGTCTCGAACGTCTGCAGAAAGGCGGTGGACATACACAAACGGCTCTCCAGGGCAGCTAAAGCAAGCTGGGGACTCCACCCAGAGGTCATCAGGACGATCTACGTCGCAACGGTGGAGCCAATCGTCCTGTATGCGGCGAGTGTATGGGCCCCGGCCGCGGCTAAAATAGGTGTCCAAAAGATGTTGGCAGCGGCGCAGCGAGGAATCGTGCAGAAATTGTGCAAGGCACATCGCACGGTCTCCCTCCACTCGGCCTTAGTCCTGGCAGGAATACTCCCTCTCGACCTCCGAGTTCGTGAGGCGGCCTCGCTATACGAAGCCAAAAGAGGTGTGCCCCAGCCGGGACTGGGAGACTGGGAAGTGGAGACTATGTTGCCAGCAGCAGAAATGCCCCACCCTGCTGAACGCGCGGTATTAGAGGTGACACGCCTGGTAGACCAAAACGACGTTAGTGCACACAGTAACTACCAAGTCAGGATTTTCACGGACGGCAGTAAAATCGGGGGCGTAGTCGGAGCCTCGCTGTCCATATGGCAGGGTGAAGCCGAGACGAAAGCCCGAAAACTGAAGCTGCCAAAATTCTGCACAGTCTACCAGGCGGAACTGCTGGCAATCTGCGTAGCCACTAGGGAAGTAAAGAGAATCAAGGCAACCACTTTTGGAGTCTACAGCGATTCCATGGCAGCTCTCCAAACAGTGCAGAACCACAGTTGCCTCCACCCCCTGGCAGTCGAGACCAGGGATAATATCAAACAAATATCCCTCCAATGCAAAACATTAGCTCTGCATTGGATAAAGGCGCACGCGGGGTTGGAAGGCAATGAAAGGGCCGACGAACTTGCCAAGGGAGCAGCTGCGGACTCCAAGAGGAAGCCCGACTATGACCTGTGCCCGGTATCATTCGTCAAGCGTAACTTACGTATAGCTACTCTTGACGAATGGAACAAGCGATACGGGTCTGGTGAAACAGCCTCAACGACAAAAATGTTCTTCCCCGACGCTGTGACCGCGTACAGAGTGGTGCGGAAACTGGTATTCACGAGCCCGCTGGCCCAACGAATGACGGGACATGGGGGATTCTCCGAGTACTTGTGTAAATTCAAGTGCAAGGAGAACCCTTCATGCATATGCGAACCAGGGGTACCCGAAAGTGTCCAACACATCTTACTGGACTGTCCCCAAAATGGCTGGGAAAGGCTGAAATTAGAAAATATAGTCAATCAAAGATTGGGAATAGAAAGTATACACGGTCTAATAGAAAATAAGGAAACTAGGGATAAGTTCCTAGAATATTGTTTAAAAATTGTAAATAAAGTAATATATAGAAATAAGTAAAGATAGACTTATGTCTATTATGATAATAGACATATAGTCTATCATGTAGTTAAATAAGTAAATAAAATTGTAATAAAATAGTTTAGAAATAAGAATGTCACTGGACCCCGTCCCATGTAAAACAATTGTTAATAAAAATACCCGTGTCGAGCCCTTTATTCAACCCACAGAAAAATAAATTATAGTAGTTAGAAGGGAATCCACCCTGTCTGGAATGAATGATGAAGGATGAAAGAAAGAAAAAGTATGCGGAATGACAGTGCGAGAGGCATGAAATGCGTGAACTGGTATGCAAGTGCTATCTGCAAAAATAGGCTCCGATTCCGTTGGAGGTAAAACCGGGATATAAAAAAAAAAAAAAAAGAAAAAAAAAAAAACGTTATGCCTGAAACGTCAGGATTTAAAGATGAGTGATAATCGTGAAAGTTTAAATCAAGAAAGAACAATTGCGGGTACGGGGACGCGTTATGAAACTGACACTATTTGATCTCTATAATGAACTATTTGAGATCAATAGTGTCTGATCTATAAGGCGTCCGTTTCATTGCGGATACCCCCTATACGTAATGCTAAGCGTAAGTGCGATAATTCGATTTATCTACAGGAATATCATAATTTCCCTGTTATGTATTCAGAAGCGGTAATGTAATGACCTATATTAAGAGACCGGTGTCTGTGGCTGTATCATAATGTTAACATTAAAGTACAGGCAGAGTACAGTGCATCATAATGTTGACATTAAAGTATCGTCGTCATGATATTAATTTTAACATTATGAAGTCAACTTCTTTTTGTTGTTTTTTTTTCAATAAATATTTATTGTAGGATATCCTTACTCAAATTGAGTGATTTCAACTGATTTGAATTTTTATATTTAGAGGTAATTACTTAGTGGATATCAATGAAAATAAAGGTAAATTGTCATTCTAAACTAATGATATGGATGTATATAAAGTTATGTATGTGACTGTACATAATTAGGCATTAAACACTCGTGTGATCTTATTATGAAACTCGCCTACGGCTCGTTTCATAAAACCACACTCATGTTTAATACCTCTTATTATGCGCCAGCCACATAAATAACTATTATATGAGTGCGAGGAATATGAGTTGTGAATCCATTGTTACGTTTATAAGGCTACAAATACGAGTAGAGTTACAGCTTAATTGACATTTTAAAGCCTAGTTATTGGACTTATAGGAGAGCAAAGTGGCAATACATTTTATAACTAGTCACAACACATGAAGTCATGAACAAAACTAGTCAATTTTGTCTCCTCGTAATCTAAATCCGTGTCATACTGAGCACGCGGACCGAATGTCTCCGTTAACTGGAAATAAACCCTGAAGTATCTTTGCGCTCTAGGCCAGGAATGTCGTTACCGCTTAGGTCTCAATTACGGCCGCTTAGTGCCGCCAATAAATAATAATGTTGCAGTAAAATATACGAGCCAACAGAGTAATGGGTGCACTGAGCCGAGATTGTGGGTTGGTAATTAGTTTTCCCGTTTGCAAAATAGAGAATGTTTACTTAGGTCATTTTTCAGTTTTTTTTTTACCTATTACAGTCGATTCTCGTTATTTCAAATCTTCTGTGACCATAATTGCTTATATAGGCACTGGTCTCACCGCGAGCTACTAAGCTATGAACTATGGGCTATACCTAATCACGAACAAACGATATGCACTCCCGTGTAAAAAAAGAGACACGGCGATACTCGTTGACACCAGTTCCATAACATGGACGTCTAACGCCAGCTTAAAAATGCTCACAAAAACAATTGTTCAATTGTGCCAAGATCTGCAGGACATAGCGTTTTTCTTAACACCGCGCATATTTCGGCGAAACATCATTGACAAATGTTTATACACCGTGATTTCTAATAACCCGAAAGATTTTAACAGTGTGTTTCTGACCACATTTAGAAACTATAATGTCGTATAAACTTTTCTGGATATCGCCTAGTTTCAGAGTTATTACCAATTTAAAAAAACATATTTTTTAATTGTAACTCGGTACAAAAGGTCTTTTTAACGGCGTTGGTGCCATTATGGAGAATAGTCTCACTAACCTCATTAATAGATGTCGAAAAGTGAGAAATAAAACCTTTTAAAAATGAGGTTTTTGTAAAAAAAAAACCTTAACACTCATTGTAAGTGCTAGTTTCATGAATAACTTTTACTTTTTATGTTAAAATACATTCAAAAATTAAATAACAATTGAAAAAAAAAATAAAAAAAAATTTTTTTTTTTTTCGCCAAAAATGACAAAAGTCATATAATATTTTTTGTTTGTTTTTACATCAAAAATGCGTGGTTAAAATCTTTCGGGTTATTAGAGATCACGGTGTAGAATATAGCCAATCAATACTTTGATGGACCAATCACAACTATTTTAAAATGGCAGTTTAAGTTTTTATAGGTTGACATTGAAATTAATTGTCGTGATGCATTGAAGAGGGGGTAACATTTGTCAACTTAATTTCAGGGCCGTTTTTGAAAGCCAATTTAGTATGGTGTGCGGCTACCATGTTTGGTCGTAGCAAATCTGCGATAGATCGAACCTCTCTACAGGGTGATCTGGAAGACGAGATCGGTTTACATTTTTAACTCCACTAACAACTAGCAACTGATTGCCCCGGGTCTCGTTAAAAATATTAAACTTCTTTTTTCAGGGCCCTGTATTAATAATATTAACATCTCAGTAGATTCAAGAAACGCAAAGGAAATAATATAGGACGACGAACCGTGGTAAAAACTAGCTACATAATATTTAAAAAAAAATGTACAAATGCTTGGGCGTTGTGTGAAGTTGATGGTCGTGCGGTGACGGCGGTAAGAATGCATTTGTCACCACCCCACCCCACCAGTAGTGAGTCTCCTAGCAGTCTCCAGCAGTGGTGAGGCTCCTAATGCGTCTATACGCGTAGTTAATAGGAGAGGCCTATGGCGAGCAGTGGACTGAGATAGGCTGATAATGATGTGACTTGGGCCTTAGGCCCTAATATCTAGGTTAAAGTCTGCGCTTTTCGATCTTCCAAATTCTGGATGCTGGAAGATCGAGAATGTCTGGACATTTTTATCCACAAAAGTGTCGTGTCGAACTACGTAACAGCGAAATGAATTCTGCATGCGAATAGCCGCCATACTCAAATACTGGAACATTCTCCCAGCGTTGGCGTGTAGTGTAATAAATGTAGCAGACATCAGACGAACTTTAACAAAGCACTAAAGCACGATTACTAGTCATTACAAATATATCGGAGCGGTCAAGATTGTCAAAAATATCTGAACAAACAAACGCTATGACAATAAAAGCCTGATATTTGTGAGCTATTATTATTATTTGTGGCTGCTTCGAAATAACTGATGGCTACAGTACTGTAGCAAAAATGACATACTTACAGCCCAAGCATAGATAAATTTTGTGTTACTTGACTGAAAGTAATATATATGATATTTGGGCCACTTCTACGAATTAGAATACCTTTTTTATTTTGCAAAATAGTGGAATAATATTTCTCAGTTCCATTTGCACAATCCAGGGCCTAATAGTGACCTAACCAATTTTGATGCCTCTACTTATTCGTTTAACATGAAGTCAAACCAATAGAGGCATCAAAAATAACAACTTATCAGGTTAATCCATGTTGGTTAACCCTGAATTGTGTAAGTATAATAAAGATTGCAGACGTTGGCACAAAATAGAAAAATTGTGTTTATTTCCTTTGGAGTGTAATTCGGAGTGTATTGGTAGCAAAAACGTGGCCGCTTACAATGGGTCTCATAAGAAGGCTCAAAGTCACCCAAAGGGCAATGGAGAGGGCTATGCTAGGAGTCTCTCTGCGTGATCGGATTAAAAATGAGACCATCCGCAGCAGAACCAAAGTAACCGAAATAGCTCTCCGAATCGCTAAACTGAAGTGGCAGTGGGCGGGGCACATTGCGCGTAGAACCGATGGCCGTTGGGGCGGGAAGGTTCTTGAGTGGCGGCCACGTACCGGAAGGCGTAGCGTGGGTAGGCCCCTCACAAGGTGGACCGATGACCTGGTGA
Source organism: Thaumatotibia leucotreta (assembly GCA_025490895.1). NCBI lineage: Eukaryota > Metazoa > Arthropoda > Insecta > Lepidoptera > Tortricidae > Thaumatotibia > Thaumatotibia leucotreta. Next base: position 3,902 of record JALPQI010012894.1, on the reverse strand, counting down.
AGGTCGCAGGAGTCCGCTGGATGCGGGTGGCGCAGGACCGGTCATTGTGGCAATCTTTGGGGGAGGCCTATGTTCAGCAGTGGACGTCTTTCGGCTGATATGATGATGATGATGATGGTAGCAGAAGTCCGCTGGGCGCGGGTGGCGCAAGACCGGTCATTGTGGCAATCTTTCGGGGAGGTCTATGTTCAGCAATCGACGTCTTTTGGCTGACATGATGATAATGATGTGTTGATTGATGATAAACATTCCCGTTTAATGTTTACCGGATATCTCCTTTTTATTCGCCTGCAGCGTTTGAGTCCAATCGCATTTTGAAAGATTACACCATCGAAACGGCATCTTAAGCGATTATCATTTATAACCCGTGACACGGCAAGCCCTTGCTGACGTGTCACGCGCGTCACACCGATATTTGTCATTGGTTATTGCCCAATACGAACGCAAATAGCATGCGCGTGCGACTGCGTGGCGGGATTAACGGTTCATCCACACTGATGAAAGATTAAATAATTATCTGGGAACTGATGATCTAAGCACAAACTAAATGTATGGTATCCTGGTACGGCACATGGCGATATGGTTATAGATATTGAACTTGGGCAAAAGCTAATGGGCAACTAATGGGGATTCATAGAATGAAGGCACTTAGGCAAGATTAAATATTTATAATATTTTTCATCACACTTGCTGTCTAAGTGGGTCGTTGCTTGCATGCGTAGCGGGAGTAATAGAAAAGTGAAATTCCCTAGGGAGTAATAGAAATGTCTGTACGTCATATATTAATATTTTGTCTTAAAACATATTTTTTTGTCGGCAAGTGTGATGAAAAACATTGTATGCATCACGGTCGGTAAGCGGAATACTAACTCGAGTCATAAATGCCCTCCGCTTACGGCGTCGGGCTTCTAACACTCTCGTTAGTATTTCCGTACTTACCTCCCTTGATGCACAATGTACTATTACCGACGAACTGGTCTTCGTCGCGCAAACTTACGTTTATTATTACCCTGGCGTATCGGTCATGACGTTACACCCGTGGTCGCAGGCAGGCTCAAAAGAGCATTCGCTGTTCTATCCCCTGTTCTACGAAATCAACCAATGACGTTTTGTGTAACGATCGAATTTCGTAGAATGGGGGGTTAGAATAGCGAATACTCTTTTGGTTTGAACGCACCTTAAAGGGAAAACATAGAACGAAATGCATGTCATCTCGATGTTCTGAAATTATGGAGGACTGAAGAAACAAAAGCAATTTTCTATGGTGTTCCTGAACACCTGTTCTGGAATGCTCGAAACCTTAGTTAAGATGGAAATGTTCGTTGAATGGTACCCCTCACTGGTACTGGTACGCTCAGTTCTAAAGGGCTAGTGATCCAAAGGCCGAGAGTTCAAGTTTCACCCGAGGAAGCAGATTATTTCATGGTTTATTTCTATGATTGCAGAATGAGGAGGACTGAGGTCTTCATACCCAGAAAATGAGGGTCGATTGCTTGAAGAGCGCTAAAGGGCATTTCTCCGAGCATTTCAACCGCTGTGACTTCGGTGGCAGCATTATTACGCGTTTTGCGTAAGTATCTCACAATTTTTTTGAAAGTGTATAGACTTAGTTGACAATTACCTCCTTCTTTTTCTTCTACTTAAGAGCCTGGCTCTTGTCGGTGCAGTAAACGCCATTTCGTTCGTTGTCCAGCTAATGTTTTGAGCTCCTGATAAGACACTACATTAATTTTCTCCTTCACTTGGTCCATAAATGCTTGGTCTCCCTCGGCCCCTCTTCCCTTCCACTTTTTCTTCAATTACAGTTTTAATATAATTGTCATGTCGTAACAGGTGCCCCAACATAATTCCCCGTCTATTCTCAATCGTCTTCAGTAGAGATCTCTTAAGATGTCAAAAAAAAAAATGAGATACCCAGGGAAAACGCGTAATAACGCTGCCACCGAAGTCACGGCGGTTGAAACGTTCGGTGAAATGCCCTAAGCATTAATGAACCAGGAATGATTTATCCGAGAGTGTTCCAACAACGTATAGTAGGGTAGGTACAGTCAACCAATACCAACCAAAACCACCCAGGAACCATGTCAAATGGACGCGTATAATCAAATTCTAAGAAATTCCTCCCCAATCCCCTTTCTCATTTTGACAACGCTCTAATTCTAACCGTCACTTAATCATCATCATCATCATCATCATTTCAGCCAAAAGACGTCCACTGCTGAACATAGGCCTCCCCCAAAGATTGCCACAATGACCGGTCCTGCGCCACCCGCATCCAGCGGACTCCTGCGACCTTCACTTAATACTTCTGAGGATTTTCTTAAACGGGACGACCCTTTTATTGTGTAGATATTGTTTCCCATTAGTTCCGTTGGTTTTAAAATTTTACTGTTTCAAATTTTTCTAGTATCCTCAAAAAAGCTCGTTTTGGTTGTTCGCGATACTGGTGGTATGATATGATCTACTTGCAAATTACTTCTGACCAGCAAAGTGACCTTGGCCACAAAAAACTTAAACACGTTATTCCCGTTTTGAAAATTCTTTGTAAATTGAATCTACGAACCTTGGGAACAAATAGTCTAAATAACATTTGTTGCACCAGAACCAGATGCGATTTTCATACAAAATTGAAGACAGAAACAAAATACACACCTCATTTTCGGATGATAACCAATTCCGATTGTTAGTCTAATGATTCTCAACAGTTAATATTACAGTAACTATTAATACACGAGACCCTGTAGCCTATTAATAACTACAAATTGTAAATCTGAATTAGTAAAATCGGTATGTAACCGGCAATGCACAGTGCATGACAGGTCCAGGTGGCATGGCGTCAGAGTTACGTGTCTTGGCGACGAACCTGCGAACTATTTCTGCCCCGATCTAATGCCAAACCACACTCGCATATTCTCGACCAACGCTGCAAGAGCTCTTGCACCTTCTTGCATCAAAATAAAACCAAGCTTCCACGGGATTTTTGCACTTGAGGACGGGTCTTGCTAAAATGGCCTCGCAGCTAGACTGGGTAAGATCTAAATAGAGGAGCATGTACCGATTGATATCATTTTAATTCGTCAAAGTCGGCTATTGATAGCATTTTCTTCTATTTCTGGGTGTCGTGTGATGTTGTTAAACAATTTTATGGGCGTTCTTTCTGAGTTACCTGTCGAATGTCGTCATAAGGGTTTATTTTTGGATGTTTTTGTTTCGCAACAAATATTTATACTTAATAATAATCAACAGGAAATCATTCGTTGCAGCAACTAGTTCAAGTATGCTAGTTATGTGCATTCGATTAGGTACATAATGAAATGGTTCAACTACTTCGATGGCGAAAATTAGACCTATTAATAAGAGAATATTTTGGTCCCAAGGTTTTATCCATTCCGTTAATGGCAGTAACTGAATGATAAGGTCGAATATTTATGTTACAAAATAAGTGGGCGAAACTTTGAAAAAGTGGCCTAGGAAATTTGGATGCTTTTATACCTATTCTGACGGCTGTACCTTTGACATGAAGCGGTAAACATGCTTGCCTTCCAACATCAAAGGGGGGACCTGACACTAGACCTAGGTATGCCTAGGTGCTGTTTTTAACGTTTAAAAAGATAGATTTCAGTATACATATCGTATCATATCGTAAGTCAATGCCCCCCATGAAACAACATCCTGGATCCGCACCTGCATCAAAAGCGCTGCCGTCGAATTAGGTATAAAAGCATCCGACTTTCCTATCCCTGATGATGACACGAGGTCCACTTACATCATCCCCTTTCTCAAGGGCTCCTAAGGAAGCCAACGACGCTCTGGACCCCCCCATGCTGCTGCCGCCGTAGCGCTCTCTCAGCTTCCACGCATTGCGCTAACGACACACCGAACACGCTGCCCGTTGATGACTC